>KB300344.1:190854-263685 GCA_000328365.1 Capitella teleta
TTTTCCAGGTAACCGCAATTGGAAAAGGTATCACATTTCATTTTAAATCAAAATCAATACTTATTACCTGAGGCAATTAAATAATGATATTTGGTATGCTACATCGTAATGGAGCAGTCGATCAGTCCCAGGAAAATTACTAAGCATCCATGATCTGTGAAAGAATATGTAATGAGGAAGCTCATCAAATATATCGCTTTGAATTCATACTCACCAGTACTCACAAGGCAGGCATAATTATTTAATTTCAATCCACGAGCAAATACTCATATAAGGCAAGTTTTCTACGTCTGAATCCCTGAAAATATAATACTTTTTTTTTTTGTTGGGGGTGGGGGGGGGCTCATGCACGAATAATATTAAATAATTTCACTGTTGGTTTTCCCTTGAAAATAGTATACACATAAGAATGACGTGTTAAAATTTTGTGTTGTGTAGGAAGAGTGTGATAACCTCATTAATCTATTTATTTAGTTGATAAAATAAGATAAAATACTATTCGATCATAAATTCATTAAATAATCAATCAGCCTATTGGTAATGCATTTTATGCATTGGGTCAACAATGTAAAACAATTATTCAAGTAATGTTAATTTTGCTATATAATATCTTGATCAATAAAACGTGCAAAGTTGTTTTCTCAAGAATAACTGACTTCATGATGATTAGCAATGTGATCCTTTACTTGTGCATAGATTGCTCAATACAATCTCCTCAATCATCAAACATATGAGAACTGATGTTGAGATTGCAATGCTAGGCAGGCAGAGTACCAACAATTCATCCCTTTTCTAGTAGTCAAGTGGATATTCATGAAAGACCTGCTGATCCTTGAAATCCCCAGCCAGGTCTGAGGTCTAGATAATAAAATGAAAACTGAAGTCAGAAAACTAATGAAAGTTTGTTGATTAGCGAACTCACCGGCACTGATCACGGAGTCAAGAAAGAAGTTAAATCTCTGCACAAAACACTTTATTGAGGGGTGAGAATCAGAGGCTCACTTGTATCTCATTTTGATTATCTGCATGTTGATGTTGAATATTTTATTTAGTAATAGAGACGCATCAAAAGTTCAGAAGAATGAACAGTTTTTCGTTCCGCATTTATGAGCAGCTGTTCGTTGCCAATGTTATTGAATGTAAATTATATCAACCGGAAATAATTTTCTCCTTATTCGATGCGTTATGAATTAAGTGAACTTCGAGCAGCTTTTTATGTGAGCGATCAATCCATGCTATAGAGTATCTCTGCCTGGACAATCCTACTTTAGCCGTACGCATGGTCATCTTGAATGTATCAATTAACACCTTAGTCGTTAGTCACCGTTGTGAGCCAGGCACTGGCAGCTCGGACACTGCTTGGGTGGGCATTCCTTAGATTCCATGTTGTACTAATATAATCGCCAGTCCCTTCTGAACTCGCCATAGCTCCCCAAGGGTAGCGGAGCAGTTCCTACACTACGCTACGGTTTGGGGAGCTAGGCATTGATTAACCAGGTTATATAACTATACACCTGAAGGGTAACCCCTATCCACGGTTACAATACGTCGTATTAGACGCAAAAAATGGGAATTCAACGTTTTGACAGATGTTCAAGGTCGATCATAACGCACTTGATCATCCAACCAAGATGAGGCTGTATTGTTATAATTATTATCACGTAACAAATTGAGTCACGCGTACAACCACGGTTTATTCAGATAATTCGGGTTAACAGATCGACAAGTCAAACTGAATTTACGTACAACACAGTCACGTGACCCGTGGTTTGCGAAGTTTTACGTGTTTTGGCAGACCCGCAAGCGGCGCAAGGAATCTCGTTGTGATCAGACTGAGAAAGTAATCAATCATTAATTAACCATTAATCATACGCATAATAATTACTATTATAATATATGTATTATCCCCAATCTGTATCACTTACAACACAAGTGAAATGCAGAGGGAGAATCAGGAAGGGTTGCCTCCGTCTTCAGGGGAGGTTATGTTTCCATGTGGGTTTGTCTGCCTTTTTATTCACCCCACGGTGAAGGGTTGCATGCTTTGTACTTTTCAACAAGATGACTTTGGTTAATATGAATTGATGCATTAGCATACGTTGCCGATGATGTAATTTATATGACTTATTACATATTTTATACTTATGTTGTTTTGAAGAAATGTCTCTTATTCATCAGGAACAGCGACTCTCTTCATCTTCATCGGTGAGCTATTTCAAAAATGCTTCCATGATCGGTCGTCTGTCTGTGTCTCTTTATCTGTCTGTTTGTGTCTGTCTGTTTGTCTGCTTTCGATGTTGTTTCTGTCTGTGTATCTCATCTATCCGCCTTCATTCATCAATAGATGTGCTAATCACATGAATTTATTCTGCAATGCTGATTAATTCTTTAATCAATGGCAATCATTTTTAATTTCTGCTATACAGAATGTAGCAATGCTTTTGCTCAAGGTTGCATAGTGGCTTTATTTTTCATATTATTATCTATGGAAATTATGTCTGGTGATTCAGACTACTGTATGATTTCAATATAATTTTCACAACTGGTATATTTGGTAAAAGCTGTTAAAGAAAAATTAATGAATTTACAATTCATGGAATTTGGAATCATTACTGGTTGTAATAGATCTGGAGTAAGGTAAGTGGGTTGCGTAAGACAGGGGGTCATCTCAATGCTGATGTAATAGTCACACCGTCCGAGAGAGAGTGTTTGATGGAAAATTGAACTCGTTCAAGAAATCTATTGGCATTCATTTTGATCGCCCCGTAAAATAAGTATTCGTCGGGCATATGCATGGTTATTGAGGTGAAATGTCTGATAATTATGTTAATTTATTTGGTATTTCAATTACAGTGAGTGCAGAATAAAAAGCCACTTCACTCATTGAGATGGTCCCTAAGATTGTATCAGCGTTATGCTTTATAGTTCTACTGCATTCTAACACGTACCACAAGGTTAAAAACAATCAACTTTATTGAGATTTATGTCACCCAGTTAAAAAGACATTGGTCCTTCAACGTAATGTAATACTATTTTTAAAATACCCTGTAATTCTGAAGGCTGAAGCTCTTTGACTTGTGTTAATTTCGGGTCTAAACTTTATGCTCAGGCACCCAGTTTGACTGAGGTCCTTGTGACCTCCCAATTGAGGTTTGCACTCATTTCTTCCTTTCTTATGTTTAGCCTGGAATGCATTGAGTTCTGTATTATTTTATATGTAAACATTTTCTTTTTACTCTCGAATTCATCATGCATGTATTCAGAAAATTTAATATTGAAATTTCAATATCATTGCATAACTTTTTTTTAGCAATACAAATACTATTTAGATGAATTGCATAGTGTTTTATTGCTTTGTTTACCGTCAATCAGGGAATATTGATGGATGGATAGGCCTATACAAGGTCATTTCGAGGTCAAAATCTAAGCTCGCGACGCAACCCCAGTCTTCAACTTATCTGAACAGAATAAACAGCAATAAATTTAAAAGAAACTTTTTTATCGTCCCATATTCGATGGATAAAGAAAAAAAGCGAATGCTATTGAGATAAGTATTGTGGGTTATATTTTTCTGCGTTCAATTAGTTAATCAATTGCGTCGTATCAATTCTTATCTGCCGATATCTCTAATCTATGTACACAAAAGTATCCCTGATTACCAGCCATTAGTGCCTCAGTTATACCCGTAATTGACAGCATCACTCATGCTGAACTTATTAATTGGTTTTGCGTTGTGAATGCTTTGAGGGCAGCTTCATCAGTTCGTGACCTGACACAGATAGTGTTTTCTTCGTTTATGGTTTTGGCTTCAAGAACTGCAATTTATTTCCACGATTTTTCCTCATCTTCTTGAGACTTATCACACATACGAGAAGTCGTTGGCGCCACCTGCTGTAGATGCATGTATATTGCTGCTGTATATCTACAAACAAGAGACCTGAAAATTCCCCAGAAGTACTATTGTAACGTAGATCAATTACTAGTATCACTTATCAGTTATTTCACTTATGTTTAATACGAGTCATACTTCGTCGAGTTTACCCTAGCTGTGACATAGCAAAACTACATTTGTAATAGCATTACCTCTACAATGTACTCTTGATTTGTGCCGGCTTATTTGCCCGTTTTAAGGAATTTTATTCCAATTTCATTTGGTTTTGCTTCATCGTTCTGTCAAGTGGCGCTGATGTAAATATCGGCATGATGATGATGCAGAGGTGGAAAGTAAGTGCTGTGATCGACGCAATGAGCTAAGATTTTGAATGTAGGATTTTCGAATTCATTTATTTTAAAGTCAAACTACATTGTAATGCAATACCAGGGAAGTAAGTCCACGTTCTATTGCATGAAAAGTCATTAGCAATGTGTAAAACCCGCGTCTGCTTATTATGCAATATATGTGGAGTCATCTTGATAATTTCTGCCAAATTTCAGAAGTCAGAGGTACATTGGGCATTGATCATGACATTCAGAGAGGAAAGTAAAATATAAATTCATAAGCTAGATTTAATTTGTGATTTCTGTTCAGCATTAATACAAGTAATTAATGTATTAATGATGCATATAGTTAACCTCTGCCGTTATCGCCTGACGGCTGCGAATTGATATTAATAATATTTTATATCACCTGTTCAACTAAACCAATTGCAATAATTAAAAAATAAAATTCCTCCGCAATCCACGTCACCCGCAAGATGTTTCCATTTGTTCTACTCCGACCCCGTTCTCGACACAGCTTGTCAGCGATTCATTTGCCTCAATTAGCATAGTTATTTGCCTTTTAATTAGATGGTGAAGCCTATAGTACCCTCCATTTGGCACATGTTGAATTCTCCCGCATCAAAGCAAAAACTGCTCGAACCTCGCTTACATCTCGTGCACCTATATGCAGCTATAGGCAGATGTATGTATCCCGCATGACGATATGTTGTTCGAGCACAAAATCCTATAATTATAATTATATGTAAGTGAACTCCAGTGAATACGCCTCCATCATTTATGCATTGTTGATCAAGTCAATCACTGGATCACACACTTGAGCAGCCAGCTGATGCCTCTCTTACCGAATAAACCTACTTTTAAGGGGAGAGTTAGTTGTCCTGTGCCCCGTGGGTTTAGGTTTTGCACCCTTGTTTACATCCTGCTGCCATTATTGCGTCTGCTCATCCGAATCCCGCAATTTCCCATCAGTGATCCCTCCCGGGAATTCCTTTCATTCGGGGAATCCTCTATGCTGACGTCATTCGAATCTCCCTCTTAGGACGCCGTCTACGAGGAATTTCATGATTAATGAGTAATTAATTCCGCGAATTTAATCAATTAATGAGCCTCGTGTACATATGAGCAGCCATAAACTGCAGCAGCTGCAACTCGAACTCTGAATATATTGTCAACAATTCTACCAATCCCCTTCATGCATCTACTGAAATGTCCAACGCCAAAAAGTAGGGCGAATGGTGTACAGCGCCCCCTGGCGTTGCTCCATCGCTTGCGTTGCGAGGGAAGCAACCCCCCCCCCCCCCTTTCCCCTCCCGTAATTCCACCCTGCGTCGTCGCGTTGAGTGTGTCAATCGCGAAGATGTACACAGGCAGACGACGGAGCCTACGTTATGTCCTATACAATGCCTCATTGTGGATGTCGAGGGATGCAATTATTGAGCAATTAATTTGTTATTGGAATCACGCCAATACATAAGATGGCTGCCTCACGGTATTCCGCCATGCTGTCATCAATCTATATGACATTAAACACAGGTTATAGAGGCTCATTCAGATTGCTACACGCATTACCTATATCATATGTACTTGGCGTATGGGCACACCGCGCTCTATATATGCATGCACCCGCACGCGGACATAAAAAGATGAAGATAAAAAACCGCGAATAAAAAAGCGAATTCGCGGGAGCTGTGCCGTTTCCATGGTTACAGTGCGTCGGCGGAAATGGTTCGGCGGCCATGTTGGATCTGATTGGCGAAGCGGAAGCGGTTCGTCTTCGTCCACGTGTGAAATGCAATGCTGGCTGGCATCGATGCGAGGTCGAACGGAGGAGGGGCTATCTATGCAGGGGGAGACGCGGGAGGGACTTTTATGGCCCTCCTCGTTCGCTTGATGAAGCGCTAGAGATTATTCTCGGGAAAAAGACCTGACGTCGAAATGATGATTTCTTCGACGATGAAGTGAGGTGCGATTATTGAATTATTCCCGCCATAAATTCGCCGCTTGCACCCGCGTCCGTCACGCGGTCCCGATGGCTCATTGCCTGTTACCCGCATGTTCCGCGCCCAGGGAACACGTCGTTATGTTTCCCTATGGTCCTTCGGCTCCCTCTTCACGTCCGCGTAAGAGCTGATTAGTCAGCAAATCACCGCCTCGTTCGCTCCCTCCTCTTCTTATTTCCACTTTACCCCTCAACCACGTGACTCCTGCGTTGCTATGCATTGCTGTGCAAACAGCCGCAATTCCTCGGTTTATCCTATTTCAATCTGTTACGCAATCCTGCATTGTACGCGTGTGTATGCATTTATCATAATTGAGTAGACTGTTGTATAAATATTGACCATTTCGTTGCATATTGTTGCCTTTTGTGGACAATCGTATCGTCACTATGCATAAGTTATATAGAACCTAATTGACTCAACAACTGGAGAGCATTGGACTTTCAAACGTGAATCACTGAACTCTTGTGTGTCTAATGCATGTGGCGCTTTGAGTGTGTTTGCATCGGTGCATGCATGGACATTGCGCTTCGCAACAATGGAGCATTGCATTATACATAAACATCCAATAACCGCGACTGAATTGCGACCATCCACCGCGATGTCGCCATGCACGAAATTTGACTTGTGAGGGGGGGGGGGGGGGTTTCGCGTCAGTTTGATGTCATCTGCGCAATCTCGGCGTCGTCGAGCCGTGAAATTCCTTCTGTCAGTTTCGTCGTCGTTTATCTGCTCGACTCGTGACGTCGATTCGTTTCCAGTTCGGCAAAACCGCTTTTGATGATGAATGGTTCGACATCGCAGAACACGGCACACGGTGCTGCTGCTGCTGCTGCTGTGGTGGCTTCGCTCGTTTCTATTGCCATGGTTGCGGTGGTCTAACGGCAGTAGTGCGGGCCATGTCTCATTGCATCTTGAGTAGTGTGCAGGGTGATTGAAGAACCTTTGCCAATGAGAAAACCCCGGTCCCGGGCCTCTGACACACGAATGACAAGTGTACCACGACCTAATGCACAATTGAGGCCTAAAATGGTATATTTTATTGAGAGGGGTCACGAATAAGTTTTACTTCTCAACAACCCTTTCCTCATTTTTTTTTTTCTTCTTTTTTTTATATCCTCTGAGCAACTCATTGCACCTATAAGGACAGTTGAGATTGCACTTAGCTAATGTTGTCAATACTCGAGAGAATATTTAATTATTTATAACAAGTTGATTGATTCATTGACAATGATCTCTCGATGCTTGAAGTTTGTTTAGTAATTCAAATTGTTTCTTGATTTACGAAGTTCTTCAGACGCAAATCTGTAGATAGAAAAAGTAAGAGTTAATTTTAGGTAGGACATTGAAAGGTTGGCGCAATCTTTCGGTGAACACTTCCTCGTTTATTTACCGAAGTTCGAATGCATTTAATAGAATAAACAAATGCCCCGTTTGTACAGAAATAACCCTATGATAATTATTCTTGCGCATTCCAGGACCCAATTATCTTTGAATCTCATTCCACCAAAAAGAGACGCACGCACGCCAACAGACTGAATATATCGATCTCTGGGCAGAGTTTGCACGCTGATTAAATATTCGTTCTTGTTAATTTTAGGGTAAGTAGGTTGCGATACAATTGCTGCTAACATGCTTCACTGCAGCCGTTTCCACAGAAACAGCGTCCCTAATTAACATGCAGCAGCAACCCACGATTCGAACTATTTGTTGACCTTCTTTACCGCGCACCACGTGTCGATGTTGTCGGGCACACACAACCAGCAGTCGACGCATCGCGGATGGCTAAATCGTCGTCAAATACATCTCCTCTGCGCATGCGTCATTAATCACAGCTGTTAAATACCCTTGAAACCCGCCTTTTATCTGCCCTTGCACGACGCCTGGTAATTCCCCCACAAAACCACCTTTAATGATCACCTCATGCACTAAAAGCTTCTCTTTTTTTTTTTTGGTAGCCTCTGTATTTTTTTTTATTTTTTTATTTTTTATTTTTTACCAATGCTGGTGGTACATTGAAAGTAATATATGCACACTGATTTTGTTTTATGTGAGTACTTTTTTGGAGTAAGAGTATATAAGGGTCCCCATTGTCCATTTCGCTGTTCCGCCTCGTCTTTCAATCGAGTGATATCTCGAGGGACTCCGTTCGGAATAGACCTGCGTGCGATGCCATTGGCCCCGTGTCGCTCAGACCTATGGCCGCCATTTATCTCCCCCGCCAAGCCATTAGCAATTTAGCATCCTCTCCTTTCTCCTTCTTCTCCTTCTTGAAGTGAATGTCGATGTCGTATTTACCTCAACGTCTTAGTTCCATTCGACGGGACACTGCCACTCCACTTGATAACAGTCACGAAGCCGCCCCTCCCCCTTTCGTCTCAATCCGGCATTTATTAGGGGACTTCTTCCTCTTCCGTTCGATGTGCAATGTCCATTTCGTCTCCCAGGTAACGAGGGGGATTACAGGCTCCGTCGTCATGGTGAATTTGTTCTTCCGATGTTCTGAGTGTACGCCAAACGACACTCCGCTTCTCGCTAAATTGTTTCAATTGAATCTTGATTCTTGGGGTGAATTGTGCTTCGATGATTTTCCGATCCAAAATTAAGCAGCCCCCGTATTCCTTTCATTCGTATATATTTAGTTGCGCGCCAATCTATTCTTGACACCTCTTCCATAAGGGGCTGTATATGCGACGATCTGGTAGGATAAATAACTTCTGGGATGATGCATTCTGGGTACTACAGTAATTGAGGTAATACATGTACTTCTGTCTCAATTATGCAAGGTTCCTAATAAATTCATTAGATTGTCATTATCTGAATAGAATGAATATCACTATGATTATCATATGGGCTGATAGCACTACGAGGGACCCTAGGGCCAATTTGAAGGCCGACTTTAGCGCTGAACTGAGAAATAGGGTCATGTCTCATACAATATTTGCGACAGTTAAGAGGTCCTTGGCAAGCCTGTTGAAGTCACACTTCGCCGTGACCTCGGACAGACCTCCGACATGATCGCCAACGAAGTCATTAGCAGCGCCATTATCTGCTTATCTGGTTGAGCACCTGTCAGGTGACTGAGCTTCAATCATCTTTCGGGTCATGATCGTGTTATGCGTGTACCTCTAGCCCTGCTGCAACAGCATAGGTTGCCCGTAGCAGACAAGGCAGTCCCGTCAACCCTCTCCCTCATGGCACGCACGCCGGAAAACCAGCATGCATGCACCAGCTGTAGTTTTGTTTGAATTCCAACACATTGATCTGAATCACAACTGCTGCGATTTATTGATCCTATATTGCCTGTAATGATGCGTGCGTGTTCAAGGGTTACGCACAGTACAATCACGCACCGCCACTCAGCGTGCATATAAAGCCTTTCACCCCGATCGCCGTCCTTCCTACTTCAAGAGACCTCCCCCAGTGGTCGCCGGGTGGCTCAAACAAATTAACAACCTCCTCGAGCACTCTCTCATCCAAAGTCCGCTGTCAGTGCAAAGCCTTATAAGCTCGATTATCTGTTTGGAATCGTCGCATTCTTGTCGAATCGTCATCTCAGCTACAGCATCATGTCAGGCAACGGAAACCCAGACCCATACGGAATTCGGGAGGTCAGTTAGGATCGAAACGGAGTTAGAATTTTGAATTCTATTTATATTTTTTTAATTCTGAAAAAAAGAAAAAGAATTATAAAGTTAATACTGATAACTTTTATTCTTTCCATTTGCATTCTCTTACTCTTTTTCCTTCTCATTGGTGAGCATTGTTGCCGAATTGAAACACTCTACTTTTTTTTTTTCAACTCGAATCAAGCTTTTTTTTTGCGTGCGCACTGAACTGGGCAGCGGTGGTTTTTATTTTATCATTTTAAATTTTATTTTATCCTTTTTAATTTTAAATAATGTAACTTTATCATAATCTGAATTCATAATTTTCAAATTTAAAAAATCTAAATTACCGGGTTTTTTTTTTTTTTAGGAAATTCTGGGTTTTAATTCTAAAGTTTTATTTTATTATAGATTTTTTTTTCCTCCCTGACATTCTATGCAACAGAAATGACTAATTAAACGAACCATATCTTGTATTCCCAGTCTAAATACTTGAGTTAATACACTTTTTCTAAAAGGTTTCCTGACCGAATACGAAAAAAAGCCTTTGAACATCTCTCTATTCACCCCTTCTTCTTTTATTGATTTTAACTGATAAAAAGAACCCTTCCTTGACTGAGTCGAACGAGGATCGTTTTATGGGTCGAGTACCCTCATCATTCAGCGCTTGGAGAATTTCCTCAGTTCTCTCAACAACCAGCATGTAAAGCAGTAAACCTTTACTACTAATCACGAATATCACGTGACCTCCTTGCAGAAGCAAGCATGCAATCATAATGTTCATTAATGAGGAGCGATTGAATTGAAGCATCATTCTCTGACGTCATCCTAATCGTAACAGATGGACGATACGAATTAGCAGCGCTCATTAAATTCAGCATAATTTATGCCTAATTACCCGGCCGTGATAGGGTGCGCTTGCCTTTTATGGGCATGAGGTCCGGTGACCTTGAATGTCCTTCGATTTGGTTCCATCTCTTTCACTTCGCTCTTTTAGCTTCCGTTCTCCAGTACTCGAATCCACTGAATGAAAATAAGCAAATTGAAACCATGACATTTCAATGTACTTTTTATTATTCGGATTTAAATGTTATTAAATTGACATTTATGCGATTTTTGTATTGGTTGTTCGCAGGCAGTTACTTAAGAATTATCGCCTCTTCCTTTTTTACCTTTCTCTTATTCTTTCTTCGTAATTAATTATTATTCGCTGTGTAAGTTCAACAAAATGTCAATGCTACGTCATTGCTTTGTTTGAGTAATGTTGCCTTACATTTAGCCCATTGTCGTGCGCATCTTGCGTTGTTTTGGTGAGGTGCGGCCTCACATGCATTGTGAGCCTTGAAACACCTTTCGTCGTATTCACTTCAAACTGATGCGATCAGCTTCTCTGTATCATTTATCGATTCCCTTTCGTTAATGAACCCTTTTGGTCGTCCATTCCATTCCGAACAGCGCCATCTTACGGAACACTGACGACGCAAATCGATTTCGTTTTGTTCTTCGTTTTATGTTCGATCCGCGGCCCTCAACAAAGCTGACTTCAACCTAATCCCCGATCGGGGATTCAGGCCAATGTGGCTCTCATCTCTTGTATCTATGATGCTAAGCGTGCAGTTGATGTCTATGAATTCACCACTGATCGTATGAACCTATCAATTTCCACAAGCCAATTTTTCTATTTCTCGGGAATTATCGATGACATTGTATTACGCCTAAATAATAAATTCACTCGCTCCTATAATCGACAATTTCGGTCATTAGCTTGAAAGCTTTAAACCCAAAACAGAGGACGACTCTACGCGTGATGACGTCGATGCTCTGCTATTTCATTAGCGTTCTCCGAAACAAGACGCAAATCCGCGAATCAAACGCTCGTCCGTCTCCGCCTGTGACGCTGTTGGCTCAACCGGATTCTGCGCCCCCTCCCCCTCGCCTTGTAATTACCCCATTCTTCCGAAAGACAAGGGTGCCGTGGATCACGCGTGCCATCCATCTATATCCATTCGCCTTTTCCGTGCTCCGCCGATCGGAATGCTAATGGCCACGGCGGCCATCTTGAAAATATCCAAAATGGCCGCCGCGTGTCTTCTTCGCCAGAAGCTGCGTTCCCTTTGACATTCCTCCTTCCGGCTCCGATTTGGATAGCGGACACCTAATTAAAATCTCAATGCCATACGCACGAATCAGATCGGCGTTCCCCTCTACTCATCTGATCGTCCTCTGTAAACGAGACCGGCGTCCTCCGAGGGGCATCGGTGCTTACTTTCGCCTGATTATTCCGAGCCCTGTTTGCCTTTCTCAAGGTGCTATTCGATCCCTAGGGCGGCAATGGCCAACCCCCCATTCCCTAGAACAGGTTTTTTTTTTGTGAAACTTAGCTGAAATGTCTAATATTACAGCGCATGCGCTGCGCGGGTTCCATTTTGTCGTTGATCAGCTTCGTTATCCGCTCTATTTTCCTTCGTTTTCCTTTTTGTCTCTGGTTTTGCTTTTTCGTGTCAACTGCGGCTGCACGCGATTTATGCTATGAAGACTTGAGCAAACAGGTTGAAACGTGCCATCAGTTATTGTATGTCTATTTTTAAAGTAAAATTTACAACTGCCTCTGTTGAATATAATGGCATATGTAACATTTCGTAATGCTGACTTAATTAATGATGGTTGTTGGAATAGCAACCTGATTGTGTCTACGTTATAAATTAATCCATTCTTGGATTTTATCTCTGAGTAGTGAGAGCGTACACCGACACTTAACCCAGTAGAACATGTTGAAGCAAACAGCAGAGGCCTCCCAGATAAAACGATAATTATAGGTGCATGTATGCTATTGAAGATAACAGTTCTGCAATGATTGTCATTGAATAATGTAGCAAATAGATTGATACAGTGACTAATGCAGCGCTTGCAGAGGCACCCAGCCACCCCCAACCCTCGAATAACACCGCTCCTGCGAAAGAAAGAAAAATATGTTCGAATTCCTACTGTACGTCACCCTCTGGTGATTTTAATGATAAACATATACATTTGGCGAGGCTTCAATCGGATATGGAGCAGAAGTATTTTGGCGTGTTTTCCACTTTCGAAATTTGGACTAATGGATTGATTTTCGTCCAATAAAATCGAGGAAAAAATATCAAAAACGGGGGAAAAATAAAGAGGAATTTCAAATCACCTGACGTATATGCAACGTGTGATTACAATTTGAGGTTAAGTAACACTGAGTCATGAACATCCAGTCGTTTTCCGTCGATGTGTGGGCATGTCTAGCTGCGACCTCATTCGATGTCTTACTGGGGTACTAATATTCTGAACCCTTCTAGAATCCGCACTAATATGGGTCAGTTATGTGAGGAGGGCGGCTAGTCACAATTAGAAACCCCGATGACATAACAGCCTAATTGATAGATGGTTTATTCAGCGTCCGTTTGATGGGCTTGGCCGCCGCGTGACGTCACGGGTGCCAGCACCTAAACGATCAGCGGCGACGTGGCATGCCGGCGGTCGGGTGTGCGACGTAGATAAAGCGCACAGCACTCAGTGTTCAGCGCTAGTTGTATAGCAGTGCTTGCTGCAACACCCTAGTTCTATTTCTCTCCTCTTTAAGGCTTCCGTATCTCTTGCAATGGATATAAAAGCGGTAAGGAATCATTCTCCGTTAGCACATCTCTGTGTATTGATTTGACTCTCCAGTCCGTCTCACTTGAGTGCATTTGCCATTCTCCTCTGTTGGTCCAATCTTGCGGAGTAATTGGTGGCTATTAATGGGTGTCATCGGGCGGTTGTTGTTGGTTAACATTGTCCCATTGACACGCTGGCATCTACCAGGTCGCTTTGATCTATGGATGCTGTGTTCTCTCTCATTTCTCGTGAAAATGTCGTGAACATTAAGATTACTTTTTTTTTTCCATATAATAAACATAGACATACGGAAGTTAAGCCGACACGCCCAATTTGCATATTCAACCCTTTCACCATAATAATCACACGCTGCATGGTGGAAGTTCATTCGTTGCCTGCATGCGTGTAAATTCGCATTCATCCGTGTTTGATCAGCCCGTATAATTGCTGCAGCACTTTCTCTAATGCTGAATACTCTCTTTTCAGCAAATCCAGCGTGCGACCAACGTCACGTACCAGACCCAACATGTGTCCAGACAAAAGAGAGGTCAAGTGCTCGGACAGAAGGGCGGATTCCGCGGATGCACAGTCTGGTTCACTGGTCAGTACTCTTGACCATCGGTCAAAACCATCTCTACATACAATCAGTATAACAAACCCACAACGCGCTATTCATCTCGTTAAAACCCAACTAAATTTGTAAAACCTCATTTTGCACTCTATTTACAAATGTTATGACCTTTTTTAAAGATCGTTTTATATGACAGCGAATGAGCAAGTAGAAACCCGTGTTTTCGAAGCATTTCTGTATTAAACGTCGCACAAATCGCCCGAAATCAATCGCTGCGTTAGCGAACGGCAGCTTGCGATGCTTGTGCGATCAATGCCGGCCACCCCACCTGTCGCCCGTAACTGCTACATGTATACCGTGGACCTGATTCTCATTGGACACCTGTTCAATGCAGATCAATCACATTGATTCCTAATCGTGAATCTAATTGTATTGGCCCACTCTTGTCTGCTGGTATGTGGGTCTAAAGAATACGATGAAATGGCGGAATATTCGGGGAGGCAGAAATGTCGTCTTGATGACGAGATGAATGTTGTCCATCTCGGAGGCTTCAAAGAGCAGCGCACGCGGCGACTGATGTGCTCATTAGTCTGACACTTCAAAGACATCTCCCCAGCGATTCGCATGCGGTGCTTAACGAAAGGAAGCCTTCGCTAACGACATCCCGGTTTTTTAAAAGGGGATCTCTTTCTCCTCTCGCTTTCCCTCTCTGTTAATGTACTTATCATTGAGTTCATGTCGGCTTTAAAATGGCCATTGAACGCTGACGTCACAAGGGGTCTCCGGTGTGTACAGCAGAGCTACATCATGTTGACTTAAGCACCCCCTTCCCCTTTAAAGGCTTCGTTCATTTCGTCTGCTGTTCATCTCATGCACTTGACTTCGTCGCAAAATTGGAAACTGAACACGCTACGATGATTCCTCTCTCCGCGTCTTGAAATCGGAGTTCATGCGAGTAAATCGAATACGGAATTTGCGGAAATGACGTCATAACGATGATATGGACGTCTTGGCTCAACGCTGACATCGAAGGTTTTAAGCCGAACACGCTAATGCTTTTTCTCGTTGCGCTCACTCTGCATTCAAATGACATCGTCAATTAGCCGACGACTTTCGTCTTCATTAGCGCGGCATATACGATGTCGACATGGCATGAGGAGGTCCTTTCGTTATCAGCGGTGCACAATAGCACCCCGGTCAGTGTTAATGCCCGCTGTCCATTTCGTTCGCGATGAAGGCGCTCGTCTGTCGCCATGAATGGGCTCCGTTTCGTGCCTCCTGCTGATAAGCGCCGATGAAGGGCGCAAAGAGTCGCTGGCACCCGCTGATAACGCCGCCAGGCCGAACGCGGCTCAGCACGGCAACCATCTATCAACGGTTATGACAACCTCCCTCTCTCCCGCACAGGACTGAGCGGCGCTGGTAAGACGACCATCTCGTTCGCCCTGGAAGAGTACCTCGTGTCACAGGGTATCCCTACCTACAGCTTGGACGGTGATAACGTCCGTCATGGTCTTAACCGCAACTTGGGATTCACTCCCGCCGACCGCGAGGAGAACATTCGACGTATCGCCGAAGTCGCCAAGCTGTTCGCTGACGGAGGAATCGTCTGCCTCACCAGTTTCATCTCGCCCTTCAAGAAGGATCGTGAGTTGGCCCGTCGCCTGCACGAGGAGGCTGGTCTTCCCTTCTACGAGTGCTACGTCAACACTCCGTTGAACGTCTGCGAGGACCGTGACGTCAAGGGTCTCTACAAGAAGGCCAGGGCTGGTCAGATCAAGGGCTTCACCGGTATTGACCAGGAGTACGAGGGCCCCGATGCTCCTGAGTTGGAGCTCCTCGCGGGAGAGAAGTCGATCGATGAGTGCGTGCAGCATGTCGTCCAGATGCTCCAGAACCACGTGGGTCTTGCCTCTCTTCTTGTTTATGAAATTGCTTTGATGTAGCCCTCGATTTCATTAACTCACATCGGAGATGTTTCCCACTGACAGGGCATCGTTCCCGAGAGCGCCATCGCTGCCGTCAAGGAGCTTTTTATTCCAGAGGGCACGCTAGCGGCGGCCAACGCCGAAGCAGACAGCCTGCCTTCCTTGGATATTTCCAAGGTGTGTTCTTATTTAGACATTTATTAATGAGTGTTGTTGTTGCTAGAGCATCGTCCCTGCGTCGGCTGTTAACATGGTTAAGGAACTGTTTGTTCCTGAGACCGGTTTGGATCATGCCAAGGAGGAAATTGTTTCCCTGCCTTGTCTTGACATCAACAAGGTTTGTGCCGACGCGTCGGGTTTAAGGTGCTGGTCAATTTCACCTTCTTCGACGGGCCTAGAACTCAGAGGAGAATTACACTTCGCTAAGACTAAGAAATAGGTGCTTTCTTGCGTAAACACTGCTCACTGGGCAAACATGCTTGGTTCAAATATCTAAGGCTTTGCTCTGTGAGCCATCTTTGAATCCCTGGTTGGGTTTTTCCGTTTCATTTCATTTTCATTTCATTATACATCTATCGGGTGCTGGCGTTTTTTGACCGACGAGTGGTGTAAGTTCGGGATTATCGATTTCGAATTGTGTACTCAATGTTTTGTTCAATGAACCGTAGGATGACCGTCGTTGTTTTTTTTTTCGTCTGCAGCTGGACACTCAATGGGTGCAGGTCTTGTCCGAGGGATGGGCCACTCCTTTGACCGGCTTCATGCGCGAGCGTGAGTTCCTGCAGTGCCAGCACTTTGGCTGCCTACTTGACCAGGGCGTGACCAACCAGTCCATTCCCATCGTCCTCCCCGTGCACACCGGAGACAAGGAGCGTTTGGAGGGATCGACGGCGTTCGCGCTGGCGTACGAGGGAAAGCGCATCGCCATCCTGCGCACTCCCGAGTTCTACGAGCACCGCAAGGAAGAGCGCTGCAGTCGCCAATTCGGCACCAGCAACCAAGGCCATCCCTACGTCAAGGTAGGCCGCACGCCGTCCTTCAGGGCCCACTCTAAAACCCCTTCTTCCCTAATTGCAGATGATCTTCGAGAGCGGAGACTGGTTGGTCGGTGGTGACCTCGAAGTCCTCGAGCGCATCAAATGGAACGACGGACTCGATGAGTACCGCCTGACCCCCAACGAACTGAGAGCCAAGTTCAGACAACTGAACGCTGATGCAGTGTTCGCCTTCCAGCTGAGAAACCCAGTGCACAACGGCCACGCCCTGCTCATGCAGGACACCCGCAGACGCCTCATTGAGCGCGGATACAAGAAGCCAGTGCTGCTGCTCCATCCTCTGGGTAAGTCCTTCTTCGCTGCTCAGCCTCCTCCTCATGCATGACGTCATCACCATGCAGGTGGATGGACCAAGGACGATGACGTGCCTCTGGACTGGCGCATCCGTCAGCACCAGGCCATCATGAACGAGAAGGTGCTCGACCCCGACCACACCGTCATGGCCATCTTCCCCTCGCCCATGATGTACGCCGGCCCCACCGAGGTGCAGTGGCACGCCAAGGCCCGCATGGCCACCGGCGCCAACTTCTACATCGTCGGCAGAGACCCCGCTGGTATGCCCCACCCAGACAAGAAGGAGGACCTCTACAACCACTCTCACGGCGCCAAGGTAAGACTCCCCCCCCCCTCCTCCATGCACTCACTGACCTCTTGATGGTGTATTCGCAGGTTTTGACCATGGCTCCTGGTCTAACTCAACTTGAAATCGTGCCATTCCGCGTCGCCGCTTACAACAAGAAGAAGTCCGCCATGGACTTCTACGACCCAGAGCGCCACGACGACTTCATGTTCATCTCCGGAACCAAGATGAGGGGCATGGCCCGCGCTGGGGAGACGCCCCCAGATGGCTTCATGGCGCCCACCGCCTGGCAGATCATGGTCGACTACTACAAGATGAAAGCCCAGCAGAACTAGAAGAAGCCACACCACTTGGACTGTGCAATCTTTCACCGAAATTTCGAACAAATTCTTTTAATTATTGTTGACTGCTGATTGAAATCCTGGCTCCACTTTCACGACCCTTCAACGCTCATATCACCACGCTCCTCCCTTGAATGAATTAAGCAATACACAGCAATTACATTCCAGTGACGACTATTGCTGCTTCTATGCGTGCGACCAATTAACCAGAAATTACATGTTGTGAGCATAATATAGGACTTCTTGAATGAGAAAATTGTGATTTTGTTGCTTCACAATTGTTGAAAATTAGTGAATTTGATCCACCTTTTATTTTTTCTGTTAAGTTTCAATCCGTTGAGTTTCTTTTTCCTCTGTGATAAAAGGTAGAAGTGCAATGTCTCTCTGATTTCTCTCTCTGTCTGTTCTTCAGTGTGCATGTTCCAAAGAAGGCTTCAAAACCATGATTATTTCTAGACTACTTTATCGTGAGGTTGTTTCGAGTGGGTTCGCCACAAAACTTCAATAAATGGGTTAGACCGTAAATTCAAGCATGCAAATTTCGTTGGTTTTATCATTTCCAAAATGGACTAAAATGGTTGACGGGATGTGTGCTATATGTCAAGGCATAATATTTTACTTCATCGTCACTGTCCAATAATTAAATATTGGTGACCTTGAGAACGGAACTGAAGGTCGCTCAGGTGTCACGAACCTCGATGCGGGAATCATAAATTAGCAAGCATCGGTTAAATATGATTTATGGAATTGAAGCGATCCCCTCCCCCTCCCCGTGAATGGATGTGGGAGCATACAAAATCACACGACCCGTAGGAATGCCAGCGCCGTTAAAGTTAATGGCTCATATGACATGTGCATGGCTTCACCCCTCACCGTACCCTGATATCATTGTATTAGGAAAGCGACAGTGCATGGCAATTTATTTTGTTGAATAACTGCTTAGACCTAAACCCGCATGGAAACCAGCACCGGAAATGTGGTTCTGAACAAAGGATATATTCTTCACCCACATCAGCCAGTGAATAACATGTACTTAACGCGACTCGAACCAATGCTGTCTCAGGTAAACCAAAACATGTAATTCTTTAGTATTTAAGCATGACCATAAAAACTGCAAGATTCAGCCATCGATGGATCGGTATTTGGTGTTATATTTACTTAGTAATAAATAGTACATAGGCTTACTATGTAGGCCCTACTTACCCATAGAATGAATAACCGTGGCACTCCTTTCTGAAAGGATTATGTGGGAAGCGAGACGAGGGGAGTGGGTCACGTGGTATGCCGGGCATGGCTACTACTGTACAAGATACATGGGCTAGTACAACACTTTCGACTCGAGCGCTGACTGAGCGCGAATTAGTTGCCTTTTACGCAATGACACGAATCTAACCTCACAATGTTGAAAATCGCCGAAGTTCGTTATGATTAGTGAACCACGGAGAATCAAGAAAATTGCGTTATGATGCCTGTGAATCAATCGGTTTGTCGTTCTTCTACGATAAATTGTATCACACAATGATCCATATCATTGGTATCACAAATGCATGTTTGTTTCACCTTTCCCTTTTGTCTACTTGCGCGGACCACAAAAATCTGAGTATAAGTATTTGATGAGATTGATTGGCATGTTTACTAAGTACTCAGTGTACTGTATACAAAACACTTTGTACAAAAGCAATTTCCCCGTAGCATTAAAGTACACCTGTACATTTCACAGTTACATCGGGCGAGGTCTGTACACCTTCATGGCGACTCGTAGTTCTAGTATGCCAGATAAAGTGTACACATGCATAGCTGTATATGAACTGAAGCAACATACTATTATGCACGTGTGGTTGGTTGCCTTTAGAAAAATGGCTTGAATTATTGCGTTATTCTTAGAAGCCTGTTTATCTTTGAAAGTTCCAAAGATTGACCCAGTAAATGTATTCGAATCTACAGAATTTCTTCTTTTATAAACTCCTCGACTCTTCGCTTCCTCCGTATTCTGATTGTAAGATACAAAAGTATTTATGTGGGTCGTGCAATTCTCATCTGGATAGTATGAGATACGTAATAATATTATCCAAAAATGAACACTATTTTCTTCGCATTCAGATATCAGAAAAAATCTACCAGATCATCAGATTCAGTTATCCATGCATAATTGCATCCCTTGTTATAATTGCATAGTATCCCTTGCATATAATTCGTGCGCAGGATACAAGTACTTTCAACCCGTTTAGATAAGTCAGCTGGAATGACTGAATTTCCCAGGTGGCAATACAATTTTTAAAGTCAAATTCAAATAGAAATAAGCTCAAACTGAAAGGAGTTTAAACAACAAAGAAATAGTTTATTCACTATTTTTGAAGGATAAAGAACATTTGAAACCAAGTTTTTGTGATGCCTACCAGGGTATATTTATGAAAGAAAATGTCTGCATTAGTGAAACACATCGAACACAGTCCAAAATAATGACATACGAGTGATACGACATAAAAGAAATTAAATTTATTCAACGGCAAGAGAAAGTAAAAATAAAAAAATGACAAGATAATTACACTTGGATGAAATTTTAACCTAAACAGAATTGTTTTTGAAAAAAAAATTGAATAAAAAAAAAATATATATAATTTTATTATAAAGATATTAAATTTCTGGGTATCAAAATTACAATAAAAATAATAATTAAAAATAAGGAATGCGTGGGGGGGACTAACATAACGGTATTATTTGTGAATGAAATTCTGTGCTCACCATAAAACCTTGCACTCTCACATTAAACTCTTTCACATCAGAAATACTTCCTAAATATCAATATGAAAAACAGTTAAGCCATTATTATTAATAAACCAAATACCCGATTTAACCGCCATAAATCTTCTGCAGGTTATCACACGCCGGCGTTTTCATATTCTGAGCTTTTTCGTATAATTTTCCATCGCCAAAGTTCCTGGCTCTCCACATGGTATTCTCCTCTGAAAAACACAATTTATGTTAATTGTATGCACAGATTATTCAAATGAGGTATACTGACTGTAGCTGCGCTCGCTGAAGCACTTTGACCTTAGAGTACTGAGGTATTCGTCCTCTATCTTCTGTTCTAACAGACGCATGCTTCCTTGGTACTCTGAGCTGAAGTCCTGCTTCACGTAATAGTGCACCTTCAAGTTCAATGTCGTGCGTTCATGAACGTACTTCCTGCAAACAAAAACCTTGACTGTCAACACAATTATTGTCCAACAGCAATTTCAGAAATGTCAACAATTTTGAAAAAGCCAGCACTGAGTCAGAATATGACACCAATTGAAAAGAAAGAGAGATCAAAATATATGGTGATATCTACACAGTACACGCCAACATAAGAATGAGAGGAGTTATTCCGGTGCGAAAAACACATAGGTGCAAAAACAGCTGATATCATGATCATGATGGCACTTTCATAACATTTTAAAACTAGCAATTGCCTTAATTCAGTGATTCTGTAGCAATCGTGAGTCACAATTATACTTGAGTTTATGCTTTGCAACTGCTTCGATCAATCCCAAGCAGACGTGCATGAGAGAAGGGACGATTAATAGGAAGGAGTACTCACCCAGCCCTGTTGAGGGAGAACACAGGATCACTGACTAAGAATGAGCTGAGAAGCGAAAGCCCTATCATGAACAGCAACGGAGACAGTTGCAGCAAAAACGTGTAATTGCTCTGCAAACAAACAAAACGGAAAAATCAACAAAACTCATCAACTAACATGCACTTAATTACAGCCTCAATTAACGCTTGGTTAATTGATGCCATAACTGAAAAACTTACGTATTTCTGTTCAGACTGAACAGCGGTTCGCTCGAAAGGAACGCCGTCAGAACTGAGAGTAAGACCAGGAGCAGAATGGGCGCCAGTTGCACAAGTACAACGAACCCAGACTGCGTTCAAAATTTATTTAAATTTATTCAAAGAGAAATAATTTCATAATTTCAAAGTGGTTACAACTGAGATGGGGTACTTACATCGGAGCTGTCGGCTGTGTGTCGTTGGAAATTCGTTCCTTGTTGGTTGCGTCTCCTGCGAACGTGAGCTGAAGAACGATCGGATTGAGAAGGTTTTCAAGGATAGAATCAATTTCTTACTTTGAGGGAAACCACCTCCGAAGAACATGTTGAATAACTCCTCTGCTGATATGTCTCCTGAAATGAAGCCTCAGTTAGAAATCCTTCTGGGGTTATCACATCTCATGTATTTCTAAATTTAAATCTAAATCAACGTCTAGAGACACAGTACCTTCGAAACCTCTGGAATAATCGTATTCATAGAAGCCATGGTGTCCATGGCGATGGGAGGGGCCGGAGGGCGCTCGATCCGCCTCGCTGCCAAACTGATCGTAACGCCGCCTCTTCTCAGGGTCGCTGAGCACAGCAAACGCATTTCCTATTGCTGTATAGATCAGAAAAAATTAAATTGAGGAGACTCCTGGGAATTCGAAGGGGGTTCACCTTTGAAGGCCTCTGTGGCCCCAGGAGCGTGGTTTTTATCTGGATGAAACTTCAGAGCTAATTTACGGTAACTTTTCTTCAGTTCGTCTTCTGAGCAATCTTTGTTTATGCCCAGAATTTCATAATAATCTTTGCATTTTCTGATTCGCTTCACTGCCTCTAGTTCTTGCGGTGTGTAACGATCGCCTTCCTTGTGATCCGCAGACTGGTCGGATTTCTTGCGGTGTCTCTGGCGTGCCTTTCCCTCTGTGCCATGTGCCCCTGGTGTTGTGCCGTTTGAGTCTGTGTCGGCCTCAGACGCTCGCGTGGAGTCTCCTTCGTCCGACATCTTCCGCTTGCCTCCTTGGATTTGGGCAATTATTTCTGAGGGAGAAATAACAGCTTCAATTCCGTGAATTAACAAGTAGGATTGTATGATTATGATTTATTATAGCCACTGAATCCTGATCATAATTCAATTGCTCACATTCTAAATATCTAGGTGATTGAGAAATTATCAAAATCACTTCTGCCAGACCCGTTGTCAGCCACGGATGATTTTCACATGCAGCGGAAGCATTTAAAGCATGCTTTTCTCTAAGAGCTACTCCAATTGATACAATGTATAGACTTAGCATAAAAAATAGTTATCGAACGATTGGATCATTATTATACCATTATGAACCCCTCACCAGGTTCAACAATCAGGAAATCTGGTCTCAAAAGCACTTGGGACATCTTCACTTGACTTTCTGAGGTCTATGGTAGAGTAAGCAAGAAAAAGGGTTATATTGACCCTTGTTAGATTAGATTTAATGTTTAAATGAATGGTGAGTTATAATGAAGCCCTGGGAGCGAGATCTTGAGGTTGTTAAGATATTAAACAGGTAGCTTCACTATCATTTGGTTCCAACTTTTTACCACCAACTAATTACAAAACTCCTCAGATTTTGAATTCTGCCATTCCGACTTCTGTACATGACGCAGCATATACAAAGTGAGTGATTGGGGTTTTATGGCTCCACCCAACCCGTTCGGGTGACACGGGCGCCAGAACAGAAGGCCCGGGACCGGGGTTTCCCCCTACTCTTATCGATAAATCCCAAGGGTTCTTTATCCTGCATACCACCATAGACAGTAGTACACAGCGCCCGGCCTTGTTACGCAGTTGGGCAGTACTGCAGAGTCACCGAAGAATTACAATTATAACGAATTACAATTATAATTCACAATCATAACGCCCGTGGCCTGATCGGATCTCGAACCCGGGACCTCGACCCCACGGTCGGCATAGGATTGTAGTCAGCAGTTTAACCCACTGCGCTATCCGGTGCCCCTCGCAGCATATACAAATTCCAATTGTGAGCTTATAAATATTCATGAGCCCCTCGTGACGTCAGGGGTGATAGGAGAAGTATATATAACAGGCTTCAACTGTACACGGAACACGCAACTTTTTTTTCACAAGGAATATTTATTCGTATTGTTGTGTAGATCCTCATTATGCTTAGCATGTATCATGGTAACGCTAGCCTTTTAATTTATTAGGCAGATGCCGCTTAGATGCGGTAAATTTTAGAGGATTATGTTTGACATCATGGTTATATCATACGTAACTGAGTATAATCGCTGAAATAAGCTGTCCACAAAAACTCAGAATCACTGATTGAATAATTCAATCATCAATGATTTAGCATATTAATCATAAATTACAATTATAATTATTATTAAATAATTATGTTATTATTTCTTCAGAATAATATACATTAACAGAATTGGCAGATTTCAATTCAAAACTCAACGCGGTCATTAGTTTAAACAAACGTTTTAAGCAAGTCCAGTGACGCTGACTCCAATGTAACACTTCTACAGCGAATTATCATGCACTTCTTTATCGGATGACAGCTCAGTGCAAAATGCGAGCAGTTATTACTGAATCGGCGAATGTTCATGAGGGACACGTCAGCTTAACTTTGCCGACTCATGCCGTAAATACAGATTGCACAGTTCTCACCTTTGGCGTGACTAGAGGGGAATAATTTTTCAGATTTTTCGAGGAACCGGAGAGCCTTTTCGGGATCTCCACTTCGGAGATGACGCAGAGCAATGTTGATGCATCTTTCGCTCTCATCTCTGTTGCCCTCCATCTTGAATACTTCCAACAACACAAAATGTTAAACGTTGACTGCTTACATGGAATGCATACTGGTCAAGTGAGAGTCTAGGTAATTAGGTCGCAATAGTATACGATGATCTCATGAGATGTGATGTACCGTGAGATAATGAGACACATAAGAGAGTTATATGCCAATCCATTCATCTCTGTTATGACCTTTCAAAGTCAGTATCGTCTGCTATTTCAGTTTGGGATCGGTGTTGGAGGAGGTTTTGTTGGTGTGTCTGGAAGGATGAAGATGTTGACTAGAGCATGTAGAGTGCTGGGGATGGTGAAGTTCGGTGCGAAGAGGTCCGGGTGTCCGTTTTTGGTAGCGAGAGAGGGGTGGAAGAGTGGGGTGGTGAGCAAGGCCATGTATGGTGCAGGCGCCATTGTATGAAAAAGAGCGGAAGCCAAGAGTCTGGAGGTGATGCAGAGTGAGTTTGGGAGATGGCTGTGGAGGGTGGACAAGAGTGTTCGGAATTCGGTGGTGCAGGGAGAGTCTAGGTGAATCACTTTTGAGAAGAGGGAAGTCAAATCAAAGATGGCTTTTGTGAGGAAGATCTTGTGGGGAGGCAGTTTGGTTGTTGAGGTGGGGAGAGCTGCGGTGCTGGAGATTGGCTTTCAGTCGGGGTGGTGGAAGGAGGTTGAGAGGATGGCGCTCAGATTTCATTGAGATGAATTGGCCCATTTGATATGGAGGAGGATAGTGTCGGAGACCGGAAGAGAGATGTGTGGGGTGGTAGAGGATTGAATACATAACTTGACCAAAGAGAAAAAGAATGAGCAAGTGATAGAGGTGGGCAAGGAGGAGGGGGAGCGGTCGCTGCTAAGCACAGAGTTGACATGGAAGTATGCGGTGGAGAAGGAAGCCGTGAAGCTGGAGAGTTATGCTGATGGAAGTGTTGGAGCAAGAGTGAGGATGCTTTTGAGGGGAGATTGCCTGCCGGTCAGAACCAATTCATGTGTAGATTGGAGGTATGGAGAGGAGGAGAAAGATTGTGTGTGTTGAGAGAGAGAGAGACAGAAGAGCATGTGTTGCTGGACTGCGTTTGGTATGAACATCTGAGGGAAGAGTGGAGGGAGAGGTGGAGAGTAGAGAAGGGAGACCATGTATGCATGAAGCCTGAATATTCATGATTACTTATTTGAATGTTACATCATTCTGTTCTTTGCGTCCGTTGGGAGCAGACATGCAAAATTATATCCGCGCATTTCAAGTTTCAACTACTAGTACATGCGTCTTCAACGATTCTTCAGCTGCCTTCATCACTTTTTACCGGTGAGCAATTCTTTATACAATTGCATCGTTCATCATGTATACACATGTATATCACATACATGTGGTGTTGTACTCTTAATTGCTAATACAAGTGGCATCATTTGTAAAATACGATTGATACGCTCCACACGTTCGTAACAATTGATTGAATTATACTTTGTTCGCAGTTTCACGGTTGAGATTTAAATTTTCCTTGTGTTCGAATTTCATCATCTATATGCATCCATTTTTCTTGATTATTATAATTGTATATAACTATTGTGTACTTGTAATTGATTACCCAGTTGTCATGTAAGGAGATCGGTAATCATCGAAAGACAACTAGCTCTGTTACTTACTACTCTGATCCTGGATCCGGAATGATCTCAATCAATTGTCAACTAATATCGTCAAATTTAATGTTTCCTTAGTTTGAATAGGCCCAGTAGGAAGCTAAGAGCCCACGAGGCAGCAACACGCGGTCGGCGCCTGTTGCTGATAGCGCGCGCAATTGTTGATTATGTAATTATTCTGCATTCACCCGTAATTATTCTATCTTGCGCTGATTCTCGAACTGGCAAGCTTTGTTCTTTTATCTGATTTCGTAATCCCTTTGATGTCCAAATTAATTAGTTGTCACACAATTTGTAGTTCTTAAGCATAGCACCTGACTGAGCCGCCTTCCTCCGCGTGTACGCATGCACGGTTTCGTGTACAGATGTACATGTATGATGCACGCATGCAATTGTCTAGGCATGCATATGCATGTATATGCTTCGATGTGCGATCTATGAGCGGCTCACGTGCATCATACTATATTAAGCTTTTGATAATATTCAATTATCAGGGTAGATTGGGCGATAATCCGGTGCATGAAACTGAAAAGTTGAGGTGCGCTCGTTGTTATGACTTCAAAGAGATATACTGCGTGAATTATGATTTTGCTCATCAGTTATCAATCATATTTGATTCATTCTTACACTTAAATGATCAGCTTTGCACGATTATACCAACACCTAAATTTAGGGTGAGGGGTTCTCTTCGTTATGGCTTTAGAGTCGATTGCTCAATGTTCAAGATGTTCAGATGCCATGATTTTGCAGCTCAATATACCACAAATTCCACTGTAATTGCTCCAGTGATAATGTAGGAAATCTAGTTTTGATAGCTCTTTTTATTGGATCCTGAATCTTCGTCGAATTGAGATTGTTGGTTATTCAATTATTAGATAATCCATTTGCTTTAACTCTGCGTTCAATTGTGTTGTGCTTTAATACTGCTGAGTTTCTGATATATGGTTTTTCTCTTTCTAGATTACCAGGCTCGGCTGTGGTGGATCAAACACAAACAAGACTGTCTTCAACAGCCTGCCGAGCTGTTGACCGTGTCGGCACAATTAGGGTTCAACTCTTGGGGGTTCAACAACAGCATGCAGAAAGTATTTGGAATTATTTTCAATATGTTTGAAACTGATATGTTTCTAATTCCTTTGTATAAATATTTGTGTATGGATAATCCAAGCCGATTTCTTAGTACCTCCTAGCTATGGTAATTATTATGATTCTGTTCTTCTTCCAGTCCCTATCTGCAAAAAAAATCAATTCATCCTCAACCAGTCTTGATGAAGTAGGACGTTGCAGTCGAAGCAGCGTTCTAAAAAGTCCATAGACTCACGAGGTTCCACAAGCGAGTACCATTTGATATGACACATGTTATTGTTTAATTTTCTCCTATGTTAGGTTATTTCCTTTCATCTGCTGTTAATAACAATAAAATAGTAAGAAAAATAACGATTTTGACTTTATAATATTTTTTAATCTGGTGTAGTAATCCCCTAAGTTGCCATCTGAGTGCAGGATATGTGTCAATTTCTGTCATTCAGACCTGCATTCATGGTCTTATCTCTTGAGTAAACAATCACCTAATGACTTCAAAGGAACCATGTATTGCCACATGTGAGGCCCAATGTCCTAATCCCTTATGTAAACAGTTGAAAAATCGCCACATATGTGCCCATTTGTGCCACATATGTGCCCGTTTGTGCCATTTTACTTTTGTTACCGCGACCGTTTTGGTTAATCCGCTAAATAAACTGCCACACTTGTATCGTTTTTTGCCACATCTGTGTTCACATCTGCAATCTATTTCTTTTTGTTTAAAGTGATGGCTATGTGATGGGCATTATTGTACAATTATGGCGGCTTTTTATTTCAGTTATGTGGCAAATTGTGCCACGAAATAGGTATCACAATGACATTTGAATGCTATCTGGGTTGGTCGGCTTCACGTCACAAGTCTGACATCTTTTTTATTCATTGACAAAAAAATATATATATTTCTATGTCATGTTTTTTTTGCAATAAATAGCTAATTAATATTTGTAGCAAAATTATTTTTGTTTTTGTTGTTGCCTTCTTCTTTAAAACAGACTCTGGCAATCTGTCAAAACTATTCAACAGGTCTCTAAAATCTGAACCCAATGCCCCAACCCCCCATACCTCACAATTATGCTGACTTGCTCATGCAGATGCATAAGATTATTAAGAATTGCAAAGCGTGCCATTCAAGCAATTAAGCCATTTAAGGGAGCCATTCTGCTTGCAGATTTTGAGTGGCATGCACTCAACCCTTACTGTCGTCTGCAAATGTGCAATCATCAACATGTATCACCAACTGTGCAGGGAGATGCCCCCTGTGTGCATTCCCTGCCCAAGCATTTTAAGTGTAAAACACATATTTATTGAATGTGTTGATTTTGACCTTTTACACAGTCTGCTGTGATTCTTCCTAGCTTTAAGCCTTTACTTTAATTGAGTTTGTGTCTCAAAGTTTGTATCTCACCCGTTAGCTTAACAGCATTGATTTTATGAGATACTTTTACCTTCCTTGTGACGACAATTCTTACGTTTTGTGTTAACCGTTGGAGGCACTAATATAATACTATTAGTATCAGAGTGCCGTAAAACTCCACCCATACATACATACATACATAGTACATACTACATCTAGTACATCAACACCCACAACATTGTTGTGAGTTTATTAAGCGTATATTAAGCCCCATATTAAGTATATACGAGGGATTGGTTCGATATGACCGATATCGATATCGTTTGATACTTATTACTGGCGAGCGATATCGATTTATTTCTTTAAAATTGCGAGCAAAAGTTGCATCCGATATCAATCTTTTTCGCAGCTTCATATCGTAAATAAATATAAAATTTCAATACACACTGGTTAAATATTCATTGCGAATTGCGCTACAAGCGTGCAAATCATTTTTGATTTGACACAAAGTGTTGACAGTTAACCCAATTCGTACATTCATTTCACCTGAATCGCCTTGAATCTCCTAGGCCAGCTATTCTCGCTGTTTTGCGGTAATGAATGAAATTATTTTCTTAGTTGGCTTAGTCAGTTTGGTTACTATTATTGGCTACCGTTATTGATATCGCTCGATATTTTCGGGGCAAAATTGCGAGCGACTGTTGCCTTGTCAAGCCCATTGTCCAATACTTATCTGCTTATACTCAGATTACGATAATTGATAATATCTAGCCATTCAAATTTATGTGCATTCCATAGATGTTTTATTTTGGCGTCATTTTACTTTAACAGGAACACTCTCCCGTTGGACTTGAATGTATACCCAGCTAACCAGGGAGAATATCCGAATGTTATAGAAAAATAAATACTATTATAGATGCTAACTTAAGAAAAAAACGCCGCGGAATATTCTGTACGTTAACACTTAATACCCATGGCATCAATTTAACACAGGTCTATATATAATTATAGCGTGGCAGGGTTAGGATAATCTCTCAATAGAGTTCAGCTAATGGTGCTTAGACAGTGTATCTTCAATGATAATAAAGCCGAACGTTTAAACACATGCTTGTCACTCAGGGTAAAATCCACGGTTTGCTGTTCCAGCATGAACAGTGTGGCAAACATAAATACACACAGAAATTATGTTTTTATAACTATAGTTATGCATTGGAGGCTGAGGCTCTGGATCCTGCCTTTGACAGAAACATGGTTTGTTTACAATCACGGTTTTTTTTTTCTTGAGATCATCTCTTTTTCTTTTTGAGGTTTCCAAATTTGCGCAAATTGGGGGGAATGTATGTTAGTACACATGTCGGATTTTACAAAGGTGAGTTGATGAATACTAATACTATAGTAGTTCACTATTTATAAATCTATTATTATCTTGCAGATTAATGTTGAGCAGTATGATGGCCAATTTCAACCTCAGTGGCACAAACATGTCAAATGGGTTATGCAAACTTGTTTTCCAAAAAAGTTCTCTATTCAAAATTACCGTTGGTATGTAATGATGATCTCAATTTCAATATTATTATTGTATATAGCATCCCATCATTCCATCCATATATACCCAGCAAACATGCAGAAACTGGCCAGTTTCGGCTGGAAGCAGGACAAGAGCGGCAGTAACGTCCGCTGGCTGGTCCGCTCTTGTCCGCTATTTACATTCCTTCATTAAATAAGATAATGTTTGATTGAGAACGATTGGCAAACAAGACCGTCAACCTAGCAGTCTTGACATCCCTCCTCCCCTCCTCAGCAGCTACGCGATGCGTGAAGTCACGACCTAGTAGTAATCTGTGCAAACACTGTGCAAACACTGCGCAAACGCTCTCCCCCCATGTGCGAGATCATTGAGACGCGGTGTGTATTCCCATGTAGCCATTAAACTCTGATGTGAGAAATCGAGCATCCTATCGTCCTCATGTAGTGTTACAGATGAACAGTACACTTGCTCCTTTAGCGAATAGTCCTCTCTTACAAACGATATTTTTGCACGCACTTCCATGTATAAAATTATACAAGGAACACATGAAACGCGAACGATCCCCCCACCCCCTTCAAGTATGAAATATTACACTATCATATTTTATCGGAATGAATATGGAAAGCCTGTCACTGTCCTGTTACTGTAATACTAAGGTGTGCATGCGTTTCATTAAAAAAGGAGATGATTACGTACAATAGTTGCAACAGTTGCATGTTGATTGAGAGGAATACGCATGCAGAGCGGCCAAGGCGAAACCAACATGTGCATTGAAGGAAGATATATATAAATAATTATTAAAATAGACTGATTTACTTACAACCTATTAGGTGGCATATTGTTTTTGTTTTTGTTTTTGGTTTTGTTTTTAAATATCTTTATGACTTTGATATCTTCGTGAACTGTCTGTCACCTGAGCGAACTTTTAACTCTTTACCCCTCTGATTTTAATCCGGGCTTGAGATCGCAAAATGCTATACGTTTATATGTGTAACTTTCACCAGATCACGCCGGTTTTACGCTACTTCTTTTAGTTATGTTGCAGCTCGTTTATGGAGTCAATTATCCTTTCACATTCATGCTACACAATCTCTATCTGTTTTTAAAAAGGATCTTTTTATATCTTGCTATTCACATACTTCATTAATGTGTACCATGCCGCAGTGTTTTTGAGTACCTCGCGAATTTTATGCTTCATAAAAATTAAAATAAATTTTATTGTTTATATTTATTCATCCTTCATCATAATAATAGCCTGATCAATCGTCATTATAATCATTTGCATTCACTAAATCTGCTCATTTACTCAGTTTGTCCCTATCATATACAACATTCATAGTACAATGTTCAACATTTCAAAATGTATATGCAAGCGAGCGCGTTAACGCCAAAGTTAAATAACAACTCACGTTTGCTCCACAAGTTACCAAGCCACACGTGACAAGAGGAGTTTAACACGCGAAAGTTATAATATGTGCAGCTCATAAATACACGCCAAATTCCAGAGGTGTAAAATTTACAGATAACAAATATAATAATAATAAAATAATTCAGGGAACTAATAAGATGGTTCAGCCACTTCATCAGAGCATGCATAGATCCAAATGCTTATTTCACAAAGAAAGCAATTAAGTGTCACGCCCGGAACTACTTTATTCTGCGGAGTGCGGATCTACTTTGGCGTGGTTTAACCCGGCACATTTAATTTCTCTTAGCTTATCAGCTCAGTTTGTCGTCAGCCTTCTCAGAGAACATGGATATTTCACATTCTTCTTCGCGATCGTTCAACGACACATCTCTTTGTTCATAACGGTAAGTTATCCTTAGCATAATTTTCAAGTGCATTTGGGTATAATTATGTGAAGTTCTGCTCTAATTGAGCATTATTCAAGACACTAGTTGTAGTACTCAGTAAGAGTTTTGAAGTTCGCTTATGAATTAGTCAACACTGACACTGTTCACGCGGTTCACTGGACGGATGGCTTCCTTTGTCAGTTTGACCGTTAGGATTTGAATGTTCATTGACGAGTTTATTGTTCTCTTCCCCTCTATATTAATGAATATTTATCAATGTTCTATTCCATCTCCGATTTGAAGTTACAACCCACTAAAACTCCGACTGTATTCTTTTTTTTTTCTTTTTTTTTTTTTGCATTATGATGCCAATGTTGGAAGGATGCAGAAAAAAAATAGCCATAAGGAGCCCTCACATAACTCATCAAAATAAGTGTTGTTTATCTGTTCATTTATTTTCAGAGTGTCTCTCGTTCCACTTCCTTTACAACGACTCAAATGGATGTCTAGAAAGCCATGAAGGCATGGTTGAGAGGCGCCCAGACCGTCCCGGAGGGAGGCAGCGACCGATCACGTCAAAAAGGCTGGCCGCTGAGGCTGTGCGCGCCGCAGAGGATGACTTCAGCAATTTTTGATTTTTCTTCTCACTTCGTCATTTTTATTAATAAAAACATTTGTATATATATATGAATTTTGCTTTATGTGTTGGATTTATCTCATCCCCATGAGAGAGCTATATATAGGTAGTAGTGATAGTTTAAAGTTACAACGCCTTTAACTTGAGTAAACAAGGCTGGTCGAGATTGATGAGCTGAAATGTAAACATTGCAATCGTGACCCATTACGTAACAACATGAATGGGAGTTAACCAGATTATGTTTTTAATCCGCTTGAAATGAACGCCGGTAAACTGCCTTTTGGAAGGAGGACGTCCTGCATCACGGCAACTGCAGTGTTTGATCAGAGTAGATAACGATTATATAATCTCTTAAGCCTCTGCAGGACAGTGTCGACGCCACCATGCTTTCGGCATCGGGACTGCTGCACGGCCGCAGTGCAAGGTAGTAACGTCGGCATTACTTTTGTCCTCTTCCGTGCCGCTCTTAGCGTCCAAAATTGGCCAGCTTTGGGCCACCATTCAAATGTTTGCTGGGTAACTTATATCACTTTGCACACTGGTTTTGTGCTAAAGAAATAATTTCCATGGTCTCCAATCTATCTAGTATGTAAATTATATGGAATAAATATTGTCTTTTTCATTGCAGATAGCATTTTGATGGCTTCTGGAAGGACGTTGGAGAAGGCGGTTATAAGCGATATCAGCCTCCACCTCAAATAAGCGCCTCAAAAGTGAGGAAGTTGAGGTCATCCTCTAACTCCACACTTTCTATGTTTTGACCAATAAACATTTTCAATTAAAGAAAAATTTTCCAAGTGATATTTTTCATAGATATATCTTCATGAAAGTAGTCACTTCTAGATCATATTCAGTCGTCATGTTGACGTCATTTTCAGGTCATTTCTATGTCGGAATGACCTGAAAATGACGTCGACACGACGCATTATTCAAAAATGGTATCAACGTAATTTTTGGGTCATTTTAAGGACCTTCCGACGCCACTATGACGTAAGAATGACCAAAAAAGGACGTCATATCAAAGTCAGAATCTTGTCACTTTCAGATCATTCTGAAGTGAAAAAGTGTTTTACCTCCCACCAAAACTTACGTCAGAGTATGACCTATAAATGACGTCAAGGCGACTTCATTTTTTTTACTGGGACCATTCGTCTAATTGAGCATATTTGTAGTTTTCTCATGGGTTTTGTCAGGGAAATATGAATATCACTGGGTCTGCTATTGTAATTTCTGTCAAAATATACTTCCAAATGCTTGCAGGCCTGGTGAGGTCTCTCACAGTTTTTGATTAAATACAACAAGCCCGAGGCCACATCAAGCGCAATGATAGCAAAGGCCTGTTCTTCCATTTTCTTTTCTGCACTAATCTCAGAAATTGGCTCCTTCTTGACTTTATCCCACATGTGTCTCCCTTTCAACCATACCATCACTTGAAATCTCCATGTTCGCTGGTTCTTTTCCCAAAGACACTGTAGGCTCAATTTAGTCTCAATATAACTGCTCATTTCGACTCAAGTGGCCGACAACTTCTGCAAAACACATCTCGAAGAAATTTTCTTCAGAAATGTCAAAAAAGTCAGAATAAAAATTTCAATCCATCTTCACTGGAAAACACACTTTTCACACAACACATGTAAATGCTGAAATTCCTGATGTTGTTGACACCATCTTCGATCGGTTGTAGGAGTGCGAAATTTTGTCCCTCTTCAAACTCCCTGTGGGCCGGAAAGTTCAGCATTAAACAGTATTCCCTCCCACTGTTGCTTCGGCAAATTTTATTGCCAGCGTTTAACTTTGAGAGCAGACGAAGTTCTCTGAAGATGGCGACCGTCGAAGGAGGAACGGATGGATGGGACGAAAATCAGCTGAGAAAATATACTTTCCCCACGACTCAACTGCAACGAATGAGCTGCAAAGACCCGAGATTAAATGACGTTATTGCTCGAGAGGTATGCATACCTCTGCCTCTCTGTTAATCCCATTCATGATTCAATCGCCTATTCTTACCGATGCATCAATGAGTAATGATTAAGTTGAACGTCAACGTGATGATTAGCATGTAGTATGATGTACGTGTCTGCTTGCTTTTGTGTAGATGTCATATTGTCCATATTGTGAGGGGAAAACATCTTGAGGGTCAAAGCCAGGAACCCCAAGTACCAAAAGAGGCAGTAGATGCTCAGCAACCATGGTCATCCCAGAAATCACAGCGCAATGTTACTACACCCCAGCACACCTCTGTTTCAAGTATGAACACTGTTTTGTTAGGCATGCATGGTGCACAATGAATTCACACAACACTCAAATACAAATAAAGATCGTGGACACGAAAATACTGATACTGGGCACATACAACATCCCCCACATGTAAATAACGATGACAAGGCACTATATGTTTTTTACTCGAATGCTGATTCTCTCCTAAACAAGATGACTGACTCATGAGCTGAGAGCCAGACTATCAGCCTGTATTCCTCCGGATATCATTTGCATCACAGAGGTGAATCCGAAGAACTGTCGTTATTCCTTGGAGCCCTCCAATCTCTTCATATAAGATCCACCTGCATCAGCAACATCAGCGGTGGGTCTAGCAGCAACAAAGGTGTGGCACTATGGTCCAAGGACAATCTGAAAGTATGCGAGTACCAAACTCAAATCTCCATTCGAAGAACAACTATGATTGCAAATGAAGCTACACAACAACGATTCTCTCCTTTTATTTACAGAAGTTTGAATAGCAATGAAGCTAACTCCAAAAATCTCAATCAGCTACTTGCCACAGTTAGTCGATCAAGCTGCACTCACCTCCTAATTGTCGGGGACTTTAACCATCCGGGCATCAATTGGATGACAACAACTGCTAAGACCAAACAGAGCAGGACTTCATCGAGGCATGCTCATAAAGCTCATAAAACCCAGAGCTAATATCAGTTTACGCCAACATCTTTTTTTTCACCATATTTTGAACACAAGGAATGATCTACCAGAAAAAGTACTTTGTGCACCTTTTGTAAAGAGTTAAAAAAAAACTGATTAGACCATCTCTAGAGACATCACCCTCTTAAAACGAATTGGTCCTGGGTCCCTCCCGTCAGGTCACTCTCGAATGCGTGGTTTTGAACATCAGAAGAGTGAAAACAGAAAAAGAAAAAGTAAAAACCCAAAACCCCCAAAACCCCACCCCCCAAAAAAAAAAAAATCCCGAGGATCTTGTCTGTGAGGCGACTTTACTGCCTGTGACGAGAAACACATAAGGTCTCTAAAGGTAAGTTATGTACTCTAATTCGGCTTAGGCCCTTAGCCTCCTTGTAGCAACTGGTAGCTGTCAAAGCTGACATTCCATGACATTTTTTTTACGGTCTGAACCTTTTATTATCTTCCACTGTTGTCCCATGATATGTTGTAATCTCCGTGTCACGAATTAATATTGATAAATAAATTAAAGATTAATAAAAATGATTGACACCAAAAAATTATTCTGATTATCATGACCTCTGTAGGAGCCTGTCGTGATCACAGACTGCAACCTGGCATCGTCAGCGTCTCATTGGTCGTTGGAGTACCTCAGTTCAAATATTGGCAATGGAACGTTCTCTGTGTATGAATCAGACAGTCATCTCTTCAAATACTTTGACGAGAAGAAAATTCCCGGACACAAGGATTTCAGACCAGAGATGCGTCGAAAGGAGATGAAGTTCAATGACTTTGTGGCATTGATGCAGAATCCAGAGCAGCGTAGGTGAATAACCGCTCTCTCATGTCAGGTGACACGATCCCCTTTAGGTTTTATCTTCAGCAGCCCCTCAACGACACTGTCGGCCCCCAAGTGGTCAAAGACTTTCTTCAATTCAATTGGGATTTTGCCAAAGAACAACAAAAGCGGAATGGGTGGGGCCCCCTGACGTCCAACCTCCTACTCATTGGCATGGCTGGTAGGCGTCATGAATGGCGTTCAACAATCTCTGCATCGATGTCCCCTTGCAGGAAATGTGACGCCATGTCATTATGATGAGCAAGAGAACCTATTTGCTCAAGTACGCGGTTATAAGCGGGTGATTCTATTCCCTCCTGAGCAGTTTTCCTGTCTGTATCCATACCCAGTGCACCATCCACATGACCGGCAATGCCAGGTTAATGACCTTCTGATATTCTTGGAATCCTGCTTTATTTAAATTTCAGGTCGATTTTGAAAACCCTGACTATGAGCGCTTCCCGCTGTTCAAAGATGTGGCTGGTCAAGAAGCAGTGCTGGGCCCAGGAGATGTTCTCTTTCTCCCAATGTACTGGTCAGTAGGGGTCATCATTAAGTCAATTTGAATCCTAACGACTTCTTTAGGTTTCATCATTTTGAGTCTTTGTTAGACGGAGGGCTGACGACGTCTGTCACTTTCTGGTACAAGGTAACCGTGGTAACGCTGCTTCCCTTCTTGCATTTCAATTCATTGGTTGCAGGCGCCCCCTGTGGGCAAAGTCGAGTATCCTCTGAAGCCGCAACAGAAGGTAGCCATGATGAGGAACATCGAAAAGATGATTACGGAAGCACTCAACGACCAACACGAGGTGAGGAAGGGTTGATTCCTGGCTGTGAAGCATCACACTCTTAGGCCAACTTGGTCTGCTGAATGTTCAGATATGTAGTAAGAAAGCTGAGAAAATAAGAGAAATCTATCCCTGCATTGAGGTCATTTTCAATGCTTGCTGGAATTAGGCCAATCAGATTTTTCCTGGTCTAGCATATTTTCTGCACTACGGGGGCTGCTCAAACACCATGAAATCCTTTACTATTAATTGAACTTTTTTTCTAAGCAACTTTTTTTTTTCCAGGTGGCTCCATTCATGCGCAATATGGTTCTTGGGCGTTACACTTCTGATGACCTTTGACCTATCTGAGACAGCTCTGTGATTCTCCATTTTGCCTCAAATTGTTAAATATTTTTGTAATCACGTTGAATATGTTGTTTTGCTGTTCACAAAGTCTTTATCTTTTTCTCTCTTTGTGTTGATTCTGTTCACCATTCTAATTGTTGTCCTTTTAAATAAAATGTTTTAGAATAAAATGTTTTAGGATGTCGATTTATCTTTTGAGTGAACTGGATTAGGTGTTTATTTCTTGTTTAAAATGACATCACAAAATGGATTTTTTCAATGCATTTATTCCCCCCAGATATGAGTATTCATTTTGCTTGATTTTATTCTTGTTTTCATCTGTTTTGAAAAATATTAAAAATGATCTTGCTTTTTAAAAATTTGCTTTTGTTTGATTTAAAAATGAGAAGTTTTCATGATTTAAAAAGGAGATAAGTTTTCATAAATTGCAACATTTTATTACATTCACAAAATTTTAGCAGTTAATTCAATGAAACAAAATAATTATCAAAATAATTCCCCCAAAAGCAGTGAAACTATTGATTCTTGGCCTCAGATGCAGCAGGCTCTTCCCTCAGAGGGGACAAACTGAAGAAAAACAAAAACTCGACATGAATTTGAGTTAATTCTAAACTCAACATACTTACTCTCTCAGCAGTTGACCCTCATCCGTTCGGGAGGCACAGAGGCCGCTGTCTGAGAAATCCGAAAGATCGCTGCCACTTGTGCAAGACAGAGGCCTGAGAGCGTCATCCCAGGACTCTGATCGGAATTTTCCGCCTTTGTAAGAACTCCTTCGGTGTGACGTCCCAGGAGAGCGACGTCGTTTGCCGTCCTCCCGTACTTGTCGAGGGTTCGCTCGCTTCAGGCAAATCTCTGCGCTCAATCTTGGAGCATCATCGCGCACCCTGAAAGGGAGGATCAGGAGGAAACTGATGCAGGGAAGAACAGTTGTACCTGCGGAGGATCACGACAGCTCTGCGATGAGGAGTGTCTTGAGGACGAATGCAGTGAGTGATCTCGTCGGCAGCGAAACCACTGCAGAGAACATAGAAAAATGCCCAGCATGCGCAAATTACACTATACCTGATTAACGTGACTCCCCCTCTGGGCAATTTTACGCTGAGCACAGGATTCGACACTCTGATTGGTCTAAATTCAAACTTGCAGCCAAAGCTGAGGGCACTGGAACTGAAGAAGGAAACCGTGACGATTGGTCGGTCGAAGATGTGATAAGGGTCAATGTGCGACACGATGCAGCCGCCCGGTTGGTAGTCATTGATCACAGCGCTGTTAATGAAGTCAGGGGGAATGAGCTGCGCCCTCAACAAAGGCTGCACGACCATCTCATGAATCCACTCCGGAATGGGATCCACGCTCTCCTCCCCTTCCTTGGGATACAGCCGCTCCATCCCAGGTCCCCTTGCTTCCATGTGGGAACCGTAAGTGTACCCCTCTCCGAAGAAGTACTTGTTGCGCAGCGGAGCAGTATCAACAGTGTTTTTCTTGTACTCGCCATTAGCGGCTTTCCTCACGACCTCTTCGATCTTGGCCTCGATCTCTTTGCACGCGCTGTCGTTGAAGAGACATCTCTGCTTGATGCCTGTTCGTATCTTATCCACCTCCACCTGCTTCTCGTCTATGGTCATGAAATCGTATTTGGATTTTGGTTTCCCGCCCTTTCCGTACTCTCGGTGGCGCTTCGATGTGACGTCATCCTGGTTCCGGATCGCCACGGATCTCCCGTGTCTCGAGGCAGCTCTGGTTGTGTCCATGGTCGAAAGTGATCTGAATGCTTAATTCAGATTCCGTTCTCTCTTGTTGAGACAGAGTGAGTTATTCTTTGTGAGGTGGGCTAAATTTAATCCATGGTGTGGTTTAAATTGCTCCGCTGTGCAATGTACACCGTTGACCGGTGTTTACATGATTATACATGTATACACGTATAATTAAAGGCTCTCAATAATGCTAAACTTCTTTACCCGAGCTCGTGGGCTGCAGGACAGGATTTTCTAATTCAATTTCTGTTTGCGATTAAGGAATTACGAGGGATACCAATCAGCGATGAAACTTTGATTTGCTCTCCAATTCTAATCTGTCACTTAATAGCCAGTCTGACCTATTCCATGCAAATGGCAACCAGTATTTTCCAATTCAATTTCTTTAATTAAAACACCATTTATTTTTTAGTATTTCCGGGAAGTCAAGGACCCATGTAATAAGAGGGAGAAAAGTGAAGTGAATAATTAGTTTAAGCATCAGTATTTTCAGAAACATCATATGTTTATGAGAGTAAACTATAACATCTCTTCTTCAATAACTTGGTTATTTGTGAGGGTTCGATTCGCGCTCCCGTCTCAAATAAGCCCCGCTTAATTATTACAATGTACATGTAATATATATCACAACATGATTTCTATATATTGACGTTTTCTCTACCTTTTAGATCATCATATCTTGGAATAAATAATGATTACTCAGCGTCCACTACGTCAACGTTTGCTACAATGTACATGTATACATTTTAATCAAGAAAAGCTAGGATCCCCCGAATCCTTCATTAAAGTAATTTTACATGTATAGTAAAGGTTCACCTCAAGGTGCACCACAAAGTGCACATTGAGGTGCACATGAGGTGAACATGACAAAGGTATGGTGTATCAGGATCTCTCCACCCTTTTAATAAAGTCTATTTTAATGAACCTTGATAAACATTAAATTCTTGAATGAATGATGCGTGTATGGACTACATGTAAAACCTAGCATTGAACCTTCTTGTTCGTACTGGAAAGTCTGTGATGCATTGTTAAGAGTACCGAGTGAAAGTTTGGTAGATGTATAACTGTACGAAGGGAGGGGGGGGGGGAGCGTATTGTGAAACAGTTGAGAAGTGAGACTAGGGTTTAATTGCAGAGTAATGCTAATTCACAGAATGTATGGAGACAAAAATATGGAAACAATAATATAAAAAATGAAATCAAAACTTGTCACTCGAAGCCGAAAATGACACAGCACACAAAAGTAGAAAATATCACGAGAAGCTATATAACAGATGCTAATGCTGAAAGTGCAAAAGACCGAATATAAGTTGAACATCGAAACGAACAATTGCATGATTGGAGTTGTCAGTCGTATGAACGTTCTGTGGGTAAATTACAATCCTCGCCATCCTCCTTGTCGTTGCTGGCCAGCAGTTGAGTGCGTTCTTCGTCCCGGTTCTTACAGTAGGACACCCCCGCTCTGAGCAATAAAACACATACCATCAGGGTGCACGCCATTCCCAGCATGAAATAAAAGAACCCGACAAGGCCATAGGTCTCATACAAGAAACTACAGATCCACACACCAACCAGAGCTCCGAATCCAGTACCATACATCAAAATACCAGAAACGGATCTGTCTTGTGGAATGATGTCAATGACCCAGGCCATGAAGAGAGGACTACAAGCACTACCGAATAATGTCTGTAATGACATCAGCACTAAGTATGCCCACCAATTAGTCCCTGTTACCACAAGTGCCACGGAAAGTATTACAGGGACTGTTATGTACGTGATGATCAAGTGTTTCATACTGAAAAACATTGGTAGAAATATCATTACAACCCTACCGCCACACCGAAGTGCGTTGAGCAGTATGGTGATTAGGGAGGCACTTTGAGTAGATATTTTAAAAGCATCCGATGTGATTGTGACGAAAATATATAGAGAAGCGATCTCACGACCTATGGCTACGCCATACAACATGAAACCCAGAATCACCACAAAGAACCAGAAGGAAGAGAAACGTTTGAACCAACTGCTGGATTTTTCTGATCTGAGATATGAGGCGCTAACTTCGTCACTTTCAACAATGCGTGCCTCGAAATCTTTTTGAAAGTTATATCGCACATACAAATGCAAAATAGCTACGCTTATACCGTAGATACCCAATACAAGAAAAGGGACAAAGAGAAGTCCCAATTCTGCATGCTGGTCACCCTCCTCCCTTAACTCCATCGTATCATTGCTGCCCAACAAGAGTGGTGACGTCACGGCAGTTTCATTGCTCTCTGGCGGTAACGGTGCTTCTGAGCTCAAGAATGGTGAAGCCAGAATCGGACTGATGATGGACCCAACTGCGTAGCACAAAGCGTATGCAGAAATGCAACTGGTCGCCTTATCCCTCCAAAGCAGAATTATCAATGTCACATTGCCTGGAAGTCCAAGAGGAAGGTTAAGAGATAGAACACTTATGGGCAAACAGCGACTCACAAACATTTCCCATCCCAGTTAGCGTGCCTTGCAATCCGTAAATCAAACTCAACATGATCCAATTTGGCACAAAAGGGATGCACAAGACAGACACGCCATATGTGGCGAACATAGTGGCCAGAAAAATGTCATAACTGTGTAAGTAATTGGTCGAGAGAACTGTTCCAGTTAGACTGCCAATGACCACTCCGATGCAGAACAGGCACAGACCAAAACTCATCTGCGAAAGGGTGAAACCATGGAGAGCAGCCAGGTCAGGTTGAGTTGTTCCGATTAGGGCGAAGGCGGTGCCCTGAAAAGAAACGCGTAAATATCCTGAGTCGTGCACTACCTTAATCACATGGCGATGTTATCTAAGGTCCGGATGAAAAGTTTTTTCTTGTCATTCTTCGTCTTTTTTGAACGTTTTTAATCGTTATATGTGACCCGCCACGACGAAATCAGCCTAAAGTTGCAATGATCGTAAGAGGGATATAGGGATAAAACCGCCCTTGGCGAAAACATTTCAATTTTCGGGTTTCACTGTATTCCGGTATATCAACATCTTAACTTCGAAATGCAACAACAATTATGTGCATTATTCAACTGTAAACTGGTTTATTTTCAATTTTAATTGACCCCCTGTTTGACCTGTAGTGAGTGTAGTCATGGTGAATTATTTTAACGAGGAAAAAGTGTTAATTAATTGTCGTTTCAAACGCTTAGTATGGGTATATACCCTTATGCGATTTTTCAATAAAAATGTATCATTGTAAGAGGCGGAAACAAAGCTTTCGATTAATAGTTTTCACGAGATTCTGTGTTAGTGTAGCCATTGGAAAGCATTTACAACGGGTCATTGTTCGGATCAGGCTGTCAACTCTAAAAGACGCTCCGTTACTATGGCGACGCATGTGCGTGATGAAAATTCTCAGCAAATTTCAATCGCATTTTCCCGCATTTTGACATTGTGGCGATTGCATGGTTCAAATGCTCATAACCTTTTAACAAGAAGAGGTATTTATTATAAAAAAAATTACGTCATATAAAAGGTAATTGACAGCTCTTTATGAATATACCAAAAGGTCAGAAATTTTATTTTGCGACTTTAGACTGATTTCGTTGTGGAGGGACACATATTGTGCAATACAATATTATACACAATTTATAAATGCCCCAATGGATTGGCGATATATTCATATGCAGTTACAACAATATCCCTGGATATACAACCAAAAATAAGGTCCTCTCTGGCCGTGTGCAATATGACGACCTTAAGCTCACGCTGATTGGACACAGAGCATTTTAATGCAGAAGTTGTTCTCATTTTTGCGTTTTTTTTTTTTTTTTTTTGTTTTTTTTTTTTTTTTTTTTTTTTGGTGGTCTGTATCCCCACGAATAAATGCAAATAAAAGGCTGAAAATTATCATAAATTATGTTTCCTTTCTTGTAGAGGTACTGAATGAATGAGGAGTTCGTTGAAAATATACTGCATGTAAGCATTACATGTGATGATGTTTTGAATATACAGAGAGATTCAAAAGTATATTTACAAGTAATGGGGATTTTAATTATATCGGCATTAATTAATAGTGCTTAAAACCAACAGAAGAAGCACATGACTATGCCGTGTGTGCATTAAAAAGCTTTTATTATTATTTTTTTTTTATTATTATTCAGTGCATAATAAACTCACCGATAACATGCAATACATGTAGATTAACGCCCCTCTTATCCGCTCAGAAGTCACTCGACCTGAAAGCAATTATTGGATGCAAGTCATGAAATAAATCGAATTGTGCGGTTTGTAATTGCACCTGTTCTTAGACTGGATACTTCACATTGCTTATGAAACAAACCAAAATTTACCAAGATCATAGACACGGAGAAAGAATGAGTTTTTTGTTATGTCGTGCGCACAAGTTAGTAAATCGAGGGTTACTAACTCCTGGGAACGAAATAGCAATATATATCGAACGCGTCCTCTCCCGGACAGCGTAACAATGACTGTTGTTAGCAATGCAAATAAATGAGAACACAATATTTAGCGTACGTGATCTTCGCTTGCTGTCAGTTCTTGCATCCATGCTTCAAGTATAAAATATCCAAATGCATTATTTAAGAGAGAAGCACTTTTAAATATATTCTGCTTTCATTATTCTGTGGCCCTTACATAGGCCTATATACTTGAAATCAATTGATTCTGAATTGCGTTTTTGTGATGGAAATTATGTCCAATGTGATAGCCAGCATCGCTCACATCACGAAGGGCTGAAAAGACATGCGTATAATAATAACATGAATAGGCGGCAGATTCATATAACACAACAACTAGCTAACTGGTTCGAGAACTGAGTGTGTTAAGTGGGAATAGGCCTAGCTACTGTGCGCGACACTGCATGGCACTGGCCGAGACACTGAGCATGTCACTGAGTTTAAATTTCACTGAGTATGACACCAGAGCATGGTCCTGAGAATGGAATTGAGGCACTGCAGGAGTGGGCAAGCTCTGTATGTTCGATGCAGAATGGACGAGGGTCTCCACAGAGGAGGGCGACAGCACCTGGTGGCCGAATTACAGTTTCGATGACTTCAGCTACGTCAATCGAAAGCATAATTTATCTCATTCAACCGTGTCAGAAGGCAAATATACTAGTTTAAAGCGTCAAATGTGAAGCTAGGCTGACCAGACTCAATTCAAAGTCCATGGTCAGAGGGGAAACACTGCCCACGTGCACACTCATTGATCTATTCATAAATGTCTTGCTTCAGTCTGTTTACAACAAATCTGCGTGCGTTCAATGTGATTCAGCACTGCCAGAGGTCGTCTGCATGGTGCACATCAAAAGGTGATCTCGAATTCACAGCTAATGGGCAACGAATGCAAAAAGGTCAATGGGGAGATTTATGGTCAGTTCAACAAATCAGAGCATATCCCTGCTGAATGCCGTCATTATTTAATACTTCAAGAATGAAGTCAGCAGTTAGAACGAGAGCGAATTCGATTCATTTACTCATCTGACCAAAAGAAGGATTTATGATTTCAGAAATTTACCCAATTGATGATGTCTCGATTTGTGACCATATATTTCAGAAGTATTTAAGTGAGGTTGTAGTTCCATGTGGCCGGTCAAGTGGTGTACAACTGACCAGTATGGGCCATGCTTCTAAACTTCGTGGAGAGTTTCAGTATAACTCAAAAGACACTAGATCAACTCACGTCCCCTTGAAGCATGGTGATACAACCATTGGAACATAGAGGTTTTTCAAAAAAAAAAAAAAAAAAAAAAAAAAAAAAAAAATCTCCAGATTAAATGTCCACTTCTGTATATACTGCAATGGTTCTCCTTTTAGGACAGGAAATTTGTTTTCTCAGAATCAATCACAATTGTCGATACGTAATTTCAATGGCGTCATTCGGTTATTTTCCCCAATGTGGAATACCTTTTATTTAATTGTAGCATAAATAATATATGCAATTTCCCAGGTCAACAATATTTTATTGATTGGCAATTTATTCGAAATAATGTCCAGCCCAGTGTAGAGACGTGCGTAGACATTGAATCGTCATATATTCAACGAAATGAAAGCTCGAAATGAATGCTCCCCCATGTTAACATTCAGTTGAATCCCGCAGCAAATGCAGCAAATATCTGCCATGATAACTAATTTCAAAGAAGGAATTCTCCAAACACGGTAAACACAAAAGGTTGTGCAATCGAACATCGATAGTCTTTGTGTTCATTATTCAAACTAGAAGGAATAAATCAGAAAGGAATAATTAAAATTACATGTATAATATTCTGAAGAATAATTCAAATACAAGAGAGGGCCCAGAAGTAATGAGCCTCGAAGGGGAAAAGTTGTCCGATCCTCACGTGCTTTCGCACATGTTGCCTAGCAACCAATGCAAGTTTCCTGTAAAATTATCATAGTGGTTCAGCACTTTTTTTGCCGGTTTGGTAGCAACTCGTACAGACCTACCCACACCATTCTCGATCAGTTTCTTTGAGAAAAATGAAGACGATTCAGTGTAATTTCGTCATAAATCTCTTGGAGGGATGATTCCCGTTGACTATTTGGAGAACGAAACTAACCGTCAAAGGTGCGTACTATGCCAAGCAACCAAAAATAGTTTGTGCAGCGATCGAGGAGAAGGTTCTCCACAACTGTCGAAAATTCAGCAGCATCAGCATGGGCGCCTTTTGTCGTGACCTCCAGAGATAAATGGTGAGCGTGGTGCAGATCCAAGATTTTGATGAATTGATCAAAGGATACAATGGTGGCATCAATAATGTGCTAGTCATCTACGCACCTCTGAAGTCAATAACACTGAAGCCATGCAACCCAAAGAAGTGGCATGATGCTGAAATCCATGAAGCCAGAAGAGAACGCAGAAAACGAGAACTGAAGTACAAGAACACAGAGCTCCAAGTGCATAAGGAGATGTTTGAGGAACAAGCAAAGGAAGTGGTGCAGTTGATTAAAGGGGAAAAAAAGAAGCATTTTTTTCATCGGAATTTGCTGATGCAACTGCAAAAAGAAACGTTTAAACTTCCAACTGAACTTATGATACCAATGAATCGTGGTAGAGAGAACGAGGACAACCCAAAACGTGTGGATGAATTCAGTCACTTCTTCAAAACGAAAACCCGGATATTTCGAATACAGGATCCGGATATATGCGCATCCCTAACAAAAATATGATGTCCCCATAATTATTGCCTGAAGCCACAGGATCGACTGCAAATGACAGAATCAAACTAAAATCAATACATGTGCTTCGACTCATTTTAATTCAGATCGATAAGATACAACATGGAAGGGAAATATACTAAAATAATGCATATACACATGCCAAGAATCCTGTTTTTTTGTTTCACAGAAATCATATACGCCCAATTAAAACGAAAGACAGCTGCAATATAATTATAATTATAGAGTATGTTTTGCATTTTCAGCAGCACCCGTTTTGATTGCATGGGGATCCACACCTGGCCCTGAGGTCATCGCCCTCCCATTCATAGCCAAAGAGCCGCATGTCATGACCATACATCTGGCGAATTCCTTCAAGATCCTTCTCCTGAATTCGTGTGTACTCCGTGAGCGTTTTCTCCAACTGCAGCGTCTCATCGTCTCCGGTTCTCCGGGCGTTGATCAACGGAAACTCGCTCCGGTTGAGACCTAGTCTGTGCAGAACCACTTTGGAGTCTTCTTGCATGGTCTCCACTTTGACTATAAGGTCATAGTCAATGGAGCACGGGTGGCACAGGCGGTAGTGCGTGTCCCAGTGTTGGTTGTGATTCTCACCTTCAGTTGCCTCTAAGAAATTCACGTACTGCACGAACTCACTGAAACTCGCTCCTTTGCGGACCTCTTCATCGAGAGTCATGTTGTTTTGCAGCTTGCGAAACATTTCAATCATTCTTGGTCCGTTATGTCGCCACGTGGCGTGTAACCGCGGCCGGGTGAACTTGCCATTCCAGCATGAGATCACTCGATCCAGAGGATGGCGGACAACCATGATCTTGTAATAATCCTTCAGACGTTCATCTCGCTCGGGTTTAGAGAAGCGGTTCAGGTAAACCAGTCCTTGCTCCTCCCAGCATGACTTACAGTGGACGTTAGAGCTGTCTAGGAATTTGCCTGTGTAGCTGTAGTAGAACATGTTGTAGAAAGTCGTGCTGGCCGCTTTAGGCAGAGCGCAGTAGAGTATTTTATGCTTGTCGTCCACCAACAGGCGTCGGTACGTTTGCTCATCGTCTTCGATGTAGGTTTCCTTTAGTTGTGGGTTTTTTGCGCACTGCGATTTTAACAGTTCAAATCTTTCTTCTTGCGAACAAATCCGGTTAGTACAACTGCCGGTGGTGAGTCTGGTGACGTCATTGAAGGTAGCGTTGTCAGCGTATTCGATCGGCGATGAGTTCTGAGTTGGAGGCATGTAGTTCATGGTGAACGTCAGAAGAACTGCGCTGCAACCGAATGTCACCAGCAGGACAGGCGGCCATTGGGCCCTACGTCTCATGGCTGCTTTTGGAATATTCCGAAATGCTGCTTCACGAAATGACTGTCGCAATGACTCTTATGTGCACTCACATTTTTCCTTCATCGTATGTCCACAGTTTTATACAGATGGTCTATACTTAAATTTCTTATTCTTCCTTGTTTAATACCATCGCCTTGCACTTTAAAACATTGCCAAAGAAACTCATTTGAGTGGATATTATCAGATTGCGAGCAATGGTGACCAGGGTTAAGCCATCCGCACACAAAACGGGCATTGAGATTGCATGGAAGTGATTTTTAATTTAGTCGGGAGTTGATTGAAAGATTTTGTGATAGCAAGGTTCCAGTGTGTGGCATCTGTGAGATGCAGTGGTGAACAGCTGTCCGCTGAAGACATTGAAAATCAATGGATATTTCATAGTGAAGTGAATTATGATATACATGTAGTACTATTCATTCAAGGGTTACCACGCAAGAGATGATTGGCTTGTTATTGATTTCTCTATTCGGTGATATTTGCTATCGTAATGAATTATACAAACCAGCACTCCGATTATCATATACATGTAGCCATACGAATAGATCGTTTTTTTTTTTCGTAATTATGGATGGCAGTGACGTTTCCATTCAAACAATTTGCCATTTTTCAGAGCATTAAATAATTATGTCTAATCTTGGGTCAAACGTATTTTGCTAAGGTTCTAAATAGCTTCCGCTATAGTGACCTAATTCTCAAGAAGAGAATAAAACGAAACTCGGCACACAAATCCACAGAAAATAAGATGAAGGCCCTCTGCAATGGTTGCATAATGATAATAGAATTCAACTTTCCTTTGATAGTTGATACCCATGTACATTATATATCATTACTTCTAAGATTATATAAATTCGCTCAGCCTCTCGGATTCTAGTTACTGTATAACACATAAGGAAAATTGCATAACAACATTTATTCAAAACAGAAGGAGAGCGATGAATAATTCACACGATTACAGAGTGATGAGAGGAGCATTTGATTATGAATATAACAATTATTGAGTCATTTGTTCTCCAAGTGACTTCATGGTGTTCCTAGAATTCAGAATGCAGTCATTCAGACTGATTCCCTTGTAGCAGGCGCCAAGGATCGTGAGAGGGAATTTCTTGGATTCTGCATAACTGAAAACGCTGTCAACAATGTCGCTGTGTCCTACATTATACTGAGGGATGCCACGCTGAAGGGTTGAATACAATCAAGATTTTATTCTCATGCAACCTTTAACTGACCTTTGCGACCTTTGAGATGACCCTAAATGGCTTTTCCTTGATGCCAAGCTGGTCACGCGTTGCTTTCAAAGCGACTTCAGTAAGTTCATCGTCGCTGTATTGATCAACTGGGCCAAAGTGATCCTCAAACCATGCTCCGCCCATCATCACCTGAAAGTCATAAATTTTGTCAAGGTCTGGTGTTTTATAGGGAAAACAAGACGTAGCTTTAATCTGATATAGGCTCCATTCATTTTTATTTTATTATGGAGAGTATATCAAAGATTGCTTATAAAGTGAAACGACTAACGGATAATCGGGTGGTAGGTCTGTCAAGAGTGCCGTGGCCAGGAAAACTACACGAATCGTACAAAATTCCAAGCACCCTGTCTGGTTCACAAAAGGGGACAAGATGACCCAACGCCTGAAGAAGAATCGGTTGGCTGGGGAATGAACTCTAATTCAAATGATTGCCTGAATTGGGAGCCTGTCTCCTTCGAATTGCAGATTCACAACTCCGACAGACGCCAGAGGAATTCGATTTAGATCTGTCGCCATTGAAGAATGTTGCTTACTCATCAATGATGCAAGATCTGAAAATTCAAAATGGTTTAAGGTTTTTTAAATTGCTCATTAATACTTATACCTCCAGAGGGTATGGTTGAGATGACATGATCAAATACTTCTTCCTTCCCATTATATTTCAACTGAAAATTAAAACTGCAATGACTTGAATTCTGTTTCAAGAAAAACTCACATTAGCTTTGTTGTCTACAGTGAAACCTAAATCAGCACACACTGTATTCAGATGGAGTTCAATGTTGGGATCTTCCTTCAATTTGGATGCAATAGTTTCCGGGAATGTCTGGAGGCCTCCTTGGAAAGACCAGAGCGACCAGCCTTCGCTTCTGAATCTCTCCACCAGGGGGCTCTTGGGGATTTCAGTTTTAGTGCGTTTGCCGAAGATTGCCCCTCGAATGATGGAGCCATGCTGCTGCTCCATGTCAAAGACCGGACGCAAACATGATTTGATGCTCAACTTACGAGTGTCGCCTGCGTAGATGCCACGAAACATAGCACTGAATGCATACGTGGCAATCTGTAAATATTGCTAGAGTTATGTTAATCATTTCTCTTCCTTTTACCTCTTCTCCAAAGCGTCGGGTAATGAAATCGTGGATGCTTTCGTCATGCAACTTTACACTCTTCCTGAAAGGTTCCTTCCAACCAAATGCAGCAAGGGGTCGAGTGAACGGAGGAATCTTCTTGATTAGATCACCAGGTCCTGTTGACTCAATCAATCAATCAATCAATCAATCAATCAATCAATCAATCAATCAATCCACCCAACATGTAATTTATTCAACAAACCAATTGAAGTATTCACTTGATCAACCTTTGAAACCATCAGTCATACCTGTGGGCATCAAACAGAGTTGGTCTTTGGCATAAATGTAGCGATATTTTGAGGCCGGGTGTTCCTTCTTCACAGAGAGAATTTTTGATTCAAGGCCGATTTCTTCAGCCTGTGAATCACAAGTAACAATCAGTGAATGACACAGACTCGTGAGACTGACCAGCAGAAGTGAAGCATATCCCGCTTCTGACTTCACTCCCCGTAAACTCCTTGGTCCGTGCTCAAATACGGTGCCATCGTCAAAACGAGACGACTCCATCCAGCCGCCAAACTGCTTACCGGCCTCGATCAACACAATCTACAATTGAGACAAATCAAACCATCATCATCATGGGCGATTCAAAGAGGCATAAGAGTTATGCGACCAGAAACAAATAATGATGAAATAAACAACGAGAACCTCCTACGCATACTGCTGACAGTCTCAGCGGAGAATATGCGCTCTCATCTTCTAATCTGTGGTGATTTTAACCTACGAGACATCAGCTGGGCAGACAAAATCCCCCTAACTCGCTTCTTCTTCTTCTTCTGAAAACTCACTGAGTTCAAAGTTCATTATTTGTTTGAATGACAGCTTTCTATGGTAGCATATCACAAAGCCGACACACAAGAGAGGCAACAATACGGCGAGCCCACTAACGAAGAGAATATGATTGACGAGGTCAAAACCCAGGCTCCCACTGGAAAGAGCCACCATAGCGTTCTTTTATTATTCACCTTCAAATGCTATACATACACTCAAGAAACGAGCAAAACAATCCCAAACTTGAAGAGGGGAAATTACGACATTCTGAGGACTATAGTCAGCAACACAATTCAGCAGCAGAGGGGACCAACGGATCCAAAGCAATTGGGAATTGTTCTGTAAAACTCTCAACCACGCAATAGATCAAGCCATTCCCAAAATAATGATCAATCCATCAAAGCCAAAACCAGCCAGATGGATAGATAGACATCCATACTAACAAAAGTGCGGCAAAAAAGACAGACAATACAAGTACATGGGTACAAGATCAGAAGACGACTACAAATCTTACCACAGAATCCGAAACCAAGTGAGATGGAACATGAGAAAAGCAAAGAGTAATTACGAAACAAACCTCACACATGGAGCCGAGATCAACCCTAAAGCACTCTTCAGGTATATAAACTCAAAACTCAAAACAAACTCTGAAATACCAGATCTCATACATAAGGGTAGAAGTGCCACAACTCCTAAGGAAAAAGTGGAAGCACTGAGTAAGTTTTTCTGCAGCGTCTTCACCAAAGAACAGACACTGACCCCACGCGATGAACAGAGAGCACCCGACAGCCCAACCATAGCGGATCAAGAGAATTAGGAAAGAAATGGTTAGGCAGATGTTGAACAAACTGAAGATTGAGAAATCCCCTGGTCCAGATGGTCAACACCCCAGAATCCTCAAGGAGCTGAAAGTCCAAGCGATAGCTGGTCCACTTGCAGATATAATGCAACAGTCCATGCTTGAAGGCTCCCTGCCACTAGAATGGAAAGAGGCCAACATAAGTTACATAGAGGCAATTCATAAGAAAGGATAAAAGAATGAACCAATTAATTACAGACCTGTCAGCCTAACGTCCCAAGTATGCAAGATAATGGAAGAAATCATAAGGGAGCACATTCTGGAATTCCTCCGCTCACTCAACAAAAATAGCCCACACAAGCATGGATTCGTCCCCAAGAGGTCATGTGCAACCCAGCTACTAGAATGCCTGGAGATATGGAATAGAGCAATCGACACAGGGCAGATAGTGGATGCCATCTATCTAGACTTCAGCAAAGCATTTGACAGTGTACCGCACAAAAGGCTGATACAGAAAATGAGAAAAATTGGTATCACAGGCCAAATTCTTACTTAGTGCGAGGCATTCCTGGAACATAGAAGGCAGCGAGTCATCATCCATGGCATCCAATCTGAATGGGCCGACGTCTTGTCAGGCATGCCATAGGGGAGCGTATTGGGACCTCTACTATTTGTCATTTATATAAATGACATGCCGGATGTAATCCAAAGTACTGTAAAACTGTTTGCCTACGATGCCAAACTTTTCCGAACCATCAACTGCTCCACAGATTCCATCAGATTACAGCAGGATATACTGCATTTAGAGAACTGGGCGCAACAGTGGCAAATGAAGTTCAATTCCAACAAATGTTTCACTTTACATATCACCACAGCAAATACTCCTAAAAACAATATGAATATAAGATAGGCAATAAAAAGATTGAAGCTGTTCCATCGATCAGGGACTTGGGGGTTATAATAGACACAAAACAGGGTTTTGAAGAACATATAAATAGTAAAATCCAGACAGCAAATAAAGTGCTCGCCATCGTTAGAAGATCATTTGATTTCTTAGACGCAGAGACTCTCGTCCTCCTTTACAAGTCCCTTATTCGACCACACCTGGAATATTGCAATGCAATAACGTTTCCGAGAACCATCAGAGCGATGAAGGCAATAGAAAGAATGCAGAGAAGAGCAACAAAGCTGCTTTCAAGCACCGGTCATCTCCCCTTCGAAGATAGACTAAAATACCTTAAGCTTCCATCTATGTACTACAGATTTCGAAGAGGAGACATGATTCAGCTTTTTATGATGATGCATGGCCTGTATGACTGCAACCTGGAAGATTTGGGAATCAGATACAGCACAAACATTACAAGAGGCCATAAATTCAAATTAGGTAAAATAAGATGTAACACCACCCAAGTTGACCCAACGTATGAAATCTCTTCCAAGAACCTTTTAGATCGATCATGGATGACCGAAAAATATATATACGCCGTCTAGCCATGCATGTAAAAGTGAAAAAAGAAAAAAAAAAAAGAAAAAAAAAAAAAAGAAGAAAAATAACCCCAACAAAGGAGCTGTCAACAGGACCTAGTCCTACAACGGCAGAAAAGGATATGTATCATTGTATGTATGCATGCATGTACTATCATCATCATGTAGCACAGATTATCGGGCAAGGTCTGTATTATTACACTGTATACCTCGCTATAGTATGTCAGCTAGTATGTATGTATGTAGAAACATTGTATTTTTCCTATCTGCAAAATTATACACGACACACTGTTTGTAGTTGGTGACCACTGGTGACGGAGCATTCTCAGCGACTGAGTGAGCTGGTGAGAGTCGGTGTGGGGTGAGTGATAATTGGGGAATGCCAACTCTCATCATTGGAAATCGTGAAACAATGTCCATGTCATCAAACTGACCTTCGCAGGCGTCGATTTCAGCGACTTTGATAAATAATATGCAGCAGATAAGCCGCTAATTCCGCCTCCGATGATCGCAATTCGAGCCATTGTGAAGAGTTATGGAGCGATTTCAGCAAAAACTCAGCAGACGACACATCCGACTCAATTGACCATTGAGTCAAAATACTTAGATCATAACGTCCTTTTCTTCAGTTATGATGGGTTTGTGTGAGCTGCAGCGCCTATCACTGCACGGCATAACCACTATAATATTACTTGAGAGACCTGCATACTGGCTGCACAGTCAATGAATATGTAATTAAGTCTTGTGATTACTACACATATGAAATTTCCGTTCAAGTACTAGTAACAAACATCACCGCCAGGGGACAAACGCGTATCACTTAACACTGATAGGTTATGCGATACGCCAACTCAAATTTCACAATGGAGACAGATTGAAATAAATGCGTTTATTAGAGGTTACACATAAGACATTCGATATTTCGTGATATCGATGGAGAACAGAATTTGAGAATTTCTCTAATTATTCAGGAGTGGTTTGCATTTCGAGTGAAATAATGACTTCCCTCTCTCTTCATGACATGGCACATTGCATTACATGAATCATCTTTTTATTTTCAAACAACAAATCTTAAGACAAAAACAGAGACAATTTTTTGTGAGACATGATGAATTGATAGAAATTTCACAAATCTAAGATCTAATATTAATAACAACAAGCATTAAAACAAAGAAAATTAAAATGTTAATTGATTAAAAAAACCCTCATTAGTTAAAAGCTATTGCTTTTGGAAGCACCAAAGAGAAAGTGAAGCAGATTTCATCAAATAATTCAATTGTCTATAGTAGGGGAAATAAACTGATTCTAAAATCTTAATAATTCCTGGAATCCATGATTTCAGCTCTGTGATTTCTTGGCTTCTCTTTCTGCTTTGTCTTTAATTATTTCCGCTGCCATTTGCGCTTTTGTTGCCTTCAGAATCGCATCAGCGCCGTTCTTCAGCATCTCGTTGGCAAGATCCTCACCGAGTTTCTCGGCTGATTTCATGTCTTCCTGCGACATTGATTCAGCCATGATGCTGGCGTAGGCAGACGCTTTGCTCTGAAAATAAAAACACAACTCATATGTGAGCGACCTTCTATGATGCAAAAATGACTAACTTTTTTAGCCGCTGGTTCGTCACCAGATAAATCGGTGGACAGAGAGTCAATGATGGCCTCCTTGCCTCCAATACTGAACACGCCTCCCGTTAACGTCATCTGAGTAAGGTAAAACAAAAGGTTAAAATAACAAGCCAAAGCGATAAAAGTCGCACTTTATCAGGGGAGTACTCTGTGTGTACAGCCACGGGAACACTGCAACCTCCCTCCTGCAAATCAAACATTGAAAGCGTGTCAACCGGTATGGGAAGTAGGACCTACCAGCGTCCTGAGGAAAGCACGCTCGGCAATACAACGCAGCATAGTAGGGTTATCATGCAGAGAGTTCAAGAGCGTGAGTAGATCTGAATCATTGCTGCAACACTCAACCGCCATTGCTCCCTGTGCTACGGCGTACAGACAGTCGCTAGGCTCCAAATACTAAAAGAAATAAAAATTATAAATATTCATGCATGCTCATGAATAATCAAACCTGAGAGATGCGATCCGACCATTTCATGCGATCTAAACCAGCGGCAGCCAAAATTATGCAATCAAAATCTGTCGCTTCGTCCAACTTGCGAAACCTTGTGTTTAGATTTCCTCGCTAAATGAATAATCAAGGAATATGTAAGTTTATATTTTGTTTGTCCTAAAATAAAGAATAATAATAAGGATACAATGTCCTTGATGATCAGTTTGGGATATTTTCGTTTGATCTGAGCTGCTCTGCGCAGGGAACTAGTTCCAACCACACTGAAATAAAGACATAATTAATTAAATCTTAATTTAATTCCTAATTAATGAACCTGTTATCAGGGAGATCGGCCAAGGATTTAAATTTGAGATCTTTCCTTATCACGACAGCATCACGATCATCGTCCCTCCTGGCGAGATAAATTAGGAAATTCAATTCCATATTTAATTAAGGACCCTCACTTGAGGACTGAACCAATGACAAGTCCTTCTGGCAGTTGAGTGGGAAGATCTTTCAGGGAATGAACGACAAAATCAATCGATTTGTCCAACAGGCGTTCTTCCAATTCTCTTGTGAACAAACTTTTTTCTCCAATCTGAAACATTTCACATTTTCCAATATCAGTTATTTTCTCTCAGTTTCACATTAGCATTCACATTTGAATGACATGACCTTAAAGGCCTTCAGTTAAAATTAAACTGATAAACTTATCAAGATTGTCTGAAAAAACTTAGAAGATATTTTTTTCACTGATAATTCTTTTTTTCTTCTTCCCCATTTCGCTGTGGGTACAGTGGAATCTTTAGCATTTGAAAACTAGATGCTCAGAAATTTAGGAGTGACCCCAAGCTGACCTTGGACAGAGCAATGTCCAGAATTTGGTCTCCTGTGGTTGTCATGGCAACTGGAAAGAAAGAAAGAAAAAAATCACTTCAATGTGATAATATTATTGTTAGATAACATACTTATCTCAAACTCAGCTTGAGGGAATTTTTTCTTCAAACTATCGATAACGAAATTGGTTTGAATGAGAGCCAACTGAAAAGGGAAACGAGCGCTCGTCAGTTAGTCAAGATCAGATATCACCCCCTTCCCCCCTGAAAGAATTTAAATTGACGAACCTGACTCTTTCTTGATCCGACACAAATCGTCTTTTTCTGCAATGAACTCGGAAGCTCCATGATTCTGAGTCTGAAATGGAACATGTCATCAAATGAATGTGTCACAGCAAAATTTCCATATGAAATATCCATATGAAAATGCTCATTAACTTAAATATGTCTGAACATGCCGATCACTGTGGAGCAGTTTGGCATACTACTCTTAAAAGAGACATAACACAAATTAAAGGTGTTCAAAGGAGATCCAATAAACTACGAAATGAATTAAAAAAACATCTAACTATGAGGAAAGGCTCCATAAATTAAAACTACTGACTCTCGAATGCAGTAGAGTGCGAGGAGACCTCATTGAGGCATATAAGACTTTTGATTATTACTTTGTGCATCCCTATGAGCAATTGACTCTAAACACCCAACAAGAGGCCATAGTTTTAATCTAGCTAAAAGCAGACCAAGAACTTCCTTTACATCACACTCATTATCCCACAAAATAGTCAATAACTGGAACTCACTACCCCAATCAATAGTCTGAAAACATCAATTAATAAATTAAAAAACAATGTAGATTAAAAAAAACCCCAAAAACCAAAAACATTGCGAAATTGCAGGCTACAGCATGGACGCTGTTATATTTGTCGGATTTTTTGTATGAGAATTGTAAGGTAATGTGAAAGCCTAGAATTTTAATTAGTGTGGACTCATTTTGGGCCTGACACGGTAGGGCTGATCCACGAGTGATCGGGATCAGCTTTAGTATAGGGCTAGGCAGAGATGTATTCTGGGTTAACCACGGAAATGTAGCCCAGCAGAATAAGGTTTGGCATTTTAACCTCAGAATTTTAGAAATTACTCCGTTCCAAGTACATTTATTAGTAGAGTGGATTTAAATCAATGCAAACTCTCACTGTTGATAATGATGATCATGACAGAATCGTGAGAATGATATTCAGATATCAATTTTATGAATATATCAGTATGAGTATTGCTAATTCCACAGTAGGCCTACTTACTATGTAAGTATAGCTGACATATTTCAGTTAGACCGAGGGGTCTCGCAGACCTCATCCGATTTATCTCAATATCTCATTATCTGTGCTAATATAAGTAAGTATATTATTAAAATATTTTAATAAAATAAATAAATTGCAATTATTGATTTCCTAGCATCAGAATAGTGATCAATATTAGCTAAATAGTAGCTACCTGGGCACATCCCAAACATTGGCCAATGTTATAAGAAAAGAGAAGAATTTAAGGAGATCTATGATGAGTGATGTTTGCGTGCGTCGAGGGATGACATGCACAGCATCACACACACCCTTCGGTGCATGATCAATCATTGATTCAATGACAGCGTTCGAGGTGAATAAACGTGATCTTCGCTTAAAATGAATGGGAACATGTGTAAATACACCTTATTAATAAATCGGACATTTAATTTCGACGAATTAAGGAAATAAATGCGTGAAATTCCTTACTTTTTTTTCCACGTGCGACCGAAGCAGACAATATTTTTCAGTCGTGTTTTGTTTTCTGGGTCATGTGAACATCGTCAGATGAATGTGCTTTGGTTTCGACAGATGTTATGCATGTGGCCTAACTCATAACGTACATGAATCTGCAATTGTGCGTTATGACTCAGAGGAATGCAGTGAAATCCAACTTCGACAGTGGCATGGCCTTGCATTTATCATACAGCATGACAGCTATTTTGCAATGAGCACTCTTCACAGCGGAGTGCGTGATCAGTATAAAGCACCCAGACCTTAGAATCTTGGGCATAGAAATGGAGACTTGATATAGACTATTATACGTATGTAGGCCTAGAGCCCTAGATTAACTTCGATTTGAGCTACACCGACAACAGGTTGGTAACGTAACCGTTGGTTTTGGTCATTTCAAGCCATTTCACGGCATTATAGGGAATTTCTTTTTTGAAAGGTCAAAGGGCAAGGTCACAATGACCATAAATAGGTGACAAGTTTGATTGCCTATATCTCATTCAATGATGGTCATAGCGTTCTAATTTTTACGTTAAATTGTTTAATGCATGATTTTCAGCGAAAGTGACTTCGTACTTTGCATGCTCAGCTAGTATCATCATTATTGCGTAATAGTCGAAATTGTAAAAATGGGATTTTTCAAACTAATATAACTTCTTCGTCAAGCACGATATCACATTGTAATTTTCAGTGATAGTTGATAACATTATTGTTCTATTTAATTGTAATTTTCAATTATGTCATTACATGGTCAATGTCGTTATGACGTTTTTTTCACCTTTTTTTTTCGCCATAAGGCATGATATCCATACATTACAGTTAATTTAACACAAAGCATTAATTGCCTTTAGTGTTTGTTCGATCTATAACAATAATTCATTGTGCCCATTGTGTAACAATCTGTGAAAGTCCAAATATGGTCTTGTTTCATGATGGTTTGTTTTGATATCAAAATCAAATTACATCAATATGTAGATATAATATAGCCCAGCCTTTTTATAATTGACATAATTAGTGTCAGATCAATATTTTACATGACATATATGACGTTAAATAAGGTCAATGGCAGAATGCTTATAATACGTAAAACGTTATGCATGATTTTCTTTCTGAGTGCATTACAATTTCAAAGTTTTCCCTGACTGATTTCCTGTTGTCTTTTTTGTTGTTGGTCCGTGTACACTTTTTGGTCAACCGTTTCTCCGTAACTAACAATGTTTCATCGTTCATTTTTCACACATTTAACAAGTTTGACAATATCCGTGTCTGGAAGTGTTTTATAGGTCAAAGGTCAAAGGGCAATCTTCTTTTTACACCTGTACGAGTCTCAATTTGCTGTATTATTATAAAAAGCTTGAATATTCACTATGAAAATGTCATGATTTAAGACATTTGTGTGTATGTGGTCTAACGTATTCTTAGTTTTGGTTTCACTATTCGACACGGGGCCGATGTCTTTGTTGCCTAGGCCTATTTGGACCAGAGTACTGAACCGAGTTACCACGCAATGTCTCTGTTTGTGGACGCTGAAGCTTCCTTCGTCTGCTCTTCCATCGATGATCGATGTCACGTGACGGCCGAAACGACGCGCCAAATTGCCACAAAAAAAGTGAAGTTTATAGATTTGCTTCCTCTCTTCATTCGTAACCTTTTCACAAGATTGATGGAATAACCTTTGAGTTCTGTTATGTAATATTCCGCATTTTTAACGTAACCCCCATATTCGTGTAAAACTTCTGAATTGATGTTTCAATTCGGCTATTTTCCATTCATTTATGCGATTCCTGGTTTTATGGAAGCCAGGACTGAAGCACCATTTCAAGTTTGTGTACATATGCAATATCATTGGCATTCGATGCATTGAAAAGTCCCGCGCAATTATATGAGCCAACAAAAGGAAAGTATATCCTTCAACTTAGTGCACTTGAATACCGCGTAATTTCCATAATATCTAGGCCCCAAGGTCACCCGCCCCCAGATTGAATTAAGGTTATTGATTGAGCATTTTGTATTCAGAACTGGCATTAATATACAAAGCAAGATTATATTAGATCCCGCTGGTATATAATTGAAATTGCGGAAAGGATCCCATTTTTTGTCGATCGAATTACTTTAACAGATTCGTTGCCTTCTATATAAGAGACATACACGTAAGATTGACGTCCCGCATAATTAACGGACGCAACCTTGACACTGATAGGAAGAAGTGCGGGGTTAACCAATCAAGTGCTCCGATAAGGACCACGTGATCAATCCTACTCGACTGTCGCACCGCAGCTGTCATCTCTGATGAAACGTAAAGAACTGTTACAAAACAGCCTTTCTTTAGGACATTTTTAATATTATCTGTTTCCACTGAATTAGATGAATTGATTGAAACAGGATGTATTATGCAATTTTAATGCGTCTCGATCCAACGCACAATTCTCAAGACAGAGATGGGATGTTTGTCAATGTCATTCAATGTGTCAATGTGTCCATGTGGGCCCTCATCTGGGGCGTTCTTATATTTCAATGAAATTCGTTTGGTTTTTCTCACCAACCATTTTCTCTTGCCACGTGTATGATCAATGATCCAAGCAATTATCCAAAGTTGGTATTCGTCGATTTTTATTTCAAAGCCATTAGCCAGATAAAATTAAAAAAAAAAAAAAAGAAAAAAAAAGACTGCACGCGTTCTCAAAAATGAAGCGATTTTCCGAACCCCGAGCTCTTAAAAAAAAACAAAAAAAACAAACAAACACCGAAAGCGACGTAAAAACAAAGCGCAGGTGTCGTTGCATGCGCGCGATTCACCTAACTTCCGCTTTCCGCCCCTCTCGAAGCTTCGGTGCCACGCAGTCTTCCATGGCGGTAGTTCCTGATAAAGACACTTCACACTCAATCTACCACGTAATTATGTTCTTGATTGAATATTCATAATGTACTCACTCACCTCGTGTTCATCTTGCTCTGTCGGCCGTGATGGAATTAAGAGGAACACCCACTTCGGTGCAATTGAAGCCCAACTGCAGCGCATTTAAGGGACTTCGCTTCATGCTCTGCTTCGCGATATCTTGTGTCCACAGTCAAGTTCAACTAAAAGTCCAACGCCCTCTGCTTAATTGTGGTACAATTAACAAACATGAAACCCTATTAGATGGAATATTATGTTCTGCTGTAGAAATCAATGCCCAAAACGAGTGTAATTATTTCAAGAAATGTTATATACACGTGTACCATGTGATTGCTACATGTGTCGGAAAACAGATAAAACCCAGCTACAGAATTATAACATGGATTGCCACATTCAAATCTTGAACACAATAACTTATTAACTGTACATATATTAAACACGCGTACATGCAGCAATACGAACTTCCCTGTGAAGCCATTATACCTGTAATTTCCCGAAGACCTACTAGTACAACACTGAACAGTAGCATTATCTTATATTAAAATTGTAAGTACAACGGAAATACTTAGTACTAATGACATCTATGCGCACCCCTGAGGAGTAGACACCGGCCCATGGTAACCAAGGAAACAGACTGACATTCCTGCTCGCAATTATTATAAATGTGCGATATAATACTACTAATAATTATGATATCTTACCGCGTGATTGAGTTGTGATTTCTGTCGTATCGACGCGAGTGACTGACTGGTCCATCAAATCGAATCAGCGACGAGGTTTAACTGATTTGGATTGATTGATAACTTTTGATTGATCTGCCATGCACACATGGCGAGAAGATGGAAACCAAGGCCTACCCTACCATAATAACCGTTTCACTTGTGGCGCCCCACAGTGACGGCCGGACCTGTCAATTTCATCTTACTTTGTCTATTTCGCGTTTAACGAAGAAATAAAGATTCATTATTCTCTTTCACACCTGCGTGTTTGAGTCACTATAAGTGGTGGTTTAAACGCTCAATGCTCTTAAAAATATTTCATACTCATACAGTACTATTAGCATGCTGACGGTGCATGACATTAAAAAGAGACAACATGAAATGATGAATGCGTCGCACATGTCTGGCTTATCCAGATCACGACCCAACCCAACCACAATAACACATACTATTGTTAATACTCCATTATTATTATTGTATTTTATTATGTAATTTTGTTCTTTTCATTTTTGTGTAACGATTCGCCCTTGTTATCCTCTGTTTTATACCTTAGCATAATGATAACCTTAATATTATTGTAACACGCCTTCGAGGGACGTCATTTGGAGAGGGCGTGGTAGAAATGTGACAGAATAAATGGTTTGAAATACATGTACATGTTTATAAATACACACTAACTAATAACTTGGCTGCTTGGCCACATGAGTCGTAAAGTTACTGAATGAACAATGCATTAGCATAGCATATACTATTTACATTTCGAATAACGTGATTGTCGCAAATGATCCAGAATAGCATTGTCCTCGTTCTTTGGTGTCGCATGATGAGGTCTAGTTGAAAATAAACTTTATTTTGTTTCCCTATTTTCTTAAAAAAAAAAAAAAAAAAAAAAAGAAGAAAAAAAGAAGAAGGAAAAATGACCAAGAGCAACGCAATGAATTACAATGTGTACCAGGGAGTAATCTTTTGGGACGGGGTCTCTCTGCTGGGGGGAGTGGGGGGGGGGGAGGGGAGTTAATGAAAAGTGCTGACTGAGGTGTTCCTATTGCGTCTCAATAAGTAATCCAGGATCTGATGCAAAATTAGAGACAATTCGACAACCTGGCAAATATCGTTGTTCGGCATTCAAGCACTACCAAAGGTGTCAGGAGACATTGTGATTCCTGACTGTAGTGTCGAGACACTCTGTTGCGTGAGGCAAGAGATCCTTCCTCGAACCAGGTGTCGCTGGTAACAGCATGAAATTACGTTTAAGCTGACGTCCTGTACACGTGGGAGTTGGAGACAAGCAATCATTGGATTTCTTCCTCGCTCTAAGTTTCTCGTCCTGTTTCACAGGCTGAAGATAGAATTAAGAGGCGCCTACCTGTTGGTATACCTCCATTGTCTAAGCAGCAGACGACGGCCACACCACTGGGTGTTATACCATGGGTATACCACTATACCCCGTACCTCTCTTGCGATCTCATATCGGTGATGGAAAAATCTGAGTTAATTAGGGTTTGCTTTGAGTGTCTCTCAAAGGGATTTATGACCTTGAACCCATACACTACCCCGTTTGCACCATATGCATTAGTAGCTTGTTCTGTGTGTTTCATTCCATACAGTGTTTTTCTTTTCTTTATCCTTTCGAAATTCCTTTGTCTTAAACAATGCGACGCGTAAGTGGTTTATACAAACATTAATTCTAAGTATACAAAGCCCGAGGAACTATAAAATATACCGTTCTTTGGTAGACTACACGCACTTGCTCATTCACAACTTGCGTTTTCGCATGTACAGAAGATAAAAAAAAAAAAAAAAAAAAAAACGTGCTCGAAATTATACGAATGTTTACCCTTTATTTGATCCAACCATATAACTATACTGATGGATATAACAATGACCAAACAAGATTGATTGCAATACAATGCGATAATACTGCGTGCATATTGATACCATGTTAACACAATGTACAGAGGAGGTCTTCCTCACAGACTGGTACTGTTCTGATAGTAGGTCGTATGCCGCGTAAGAGACATGCTGTTCACGCCGTGCAGCTTATCAAACTCGACTGCACTTCCTCGACGCCGCCTCTTGTCTCTCCGGAGTCGCTCTAAAAAAGAACGACAACAAAACGTGGTCAAAAAACGCTGCTGAAAACTCTCATTCAAGAAGCAGTAAACGATGGGGTTGATGCAACAGTTGGAGTAGCCGATCAGCTGGAAAAGAGCGAGCACGATGCGCAGGCCGGTTGGGCCGTGCATTGGGTTGCTGTAGCTGGAGTGAAACACCAGGTAGACCTGGCTGGTGAAGAACGGGAACCAGGACAGTGCGAAGAGGCCGACAATCACCATCAACATTCGGATGATCTTCTTCTTCTCCCGCGTCCGTCGATCCAGATCGCGCTGGTTGTCCGGAGTCTCCCCAATCGGGCCTCTCCGCCAGAGGGTGTAGGATATCTTCCCGTACGTGATGAACATGATGAGGACTGGTCCCAGGTAAAGCACGATGTAGTGGAATAGCGTGTATGTCACCGCGAGACGGGCGTCGAAGATGAATTCGACGCAAACATATGCAAGACGCATTCTTCCTTCAGCATCGAAGCTGATCAAAGGTTCGATGCGCTGAATGGTGAGCTGAGGGCAGAGGACGATGAAGGCGCTCGCCCAGAAGACGCTGATTAGGACCATCGCACGCTGCGCCGTGTGTACATGCCTCGCCCTCAGCGGATTGCAGATGGCGTAGTATCTGTGGAAGAGACAATGCTGAACGTGCTTCTTCCGCTTATACGAACATGCTAAGACACCACGCAGCTATAACAGAGCAGAATACACTGGGTCATGTCGATACAATGGACTCGTTACCTTGTGTATACACACTATGTAATTCACTATGTGTATACTATATATACACCTTATAATGAGATTTTTAAAGGATCAGACAGTGTGCTGTATGTGATAATGCTTCTTGCCTGTCACCTTTCACGACGGGAATGACGAGAAGTTGTGAGAGGCTAGAAGCGAACTCCATGGCATCCGATGTAATGAGCTTCATTGCTTGATCACCACGTATAGTAATTAAAGTCGGGACCCGGAAGGGTGATAAACTGCGCAGTTCCTTATCTGGACCATGTGTGTCCACCCCCCCTCCCTTCGCCTTGCATCCCAGCGCCGAACAAAGGAATGTGCGCAGCTATTCGCGGATCGCGGTGCACAAGATCGTAAATATGTGATTAAAACCCGGATCCCTACTCCGGAAGGGAATCAACTCACCGCGTGCCTTTTGCAGCATGGTATCTGTGCTTTGCACTGCTTTGAATGTCCACATCCCAGTTCGGGGATGGCGGCTCGTTTGCGCTCCGAAATGTGATTTCCTTTACGGCGCCCGGTATATGGGCAGTATTCTATGCAGCACAATGCAATCTGGGTTTTTTTTCCTATATAAAAAACTTTCACTCTTGACTCATGGCGCGTGATTGAAACGATCGTTGGCGCTCTGCACCTCTTATAAACATCAAACCATTTCTGCTCAGGGGCTGTCGGGCGGTGAACATTGCCTGGCAGTCCGCGGAACCGCTGCATTCGATTTCAATTTGGAGTTGTCCAAAGGGAAGAATCTCAGGGCAGCAGAGGCCCACTCCCACCCCAGAGATATATTTGGAGACATTGCCCATAAGTAGGATGCTGAGCTTTGAGTTAATGGTACCGAAGTATTATATGCAATGCATACAATATCAGAGCTGGGTAACTGAAGAGCACTGTACTCAGCCCTTTTGGTATACCATTATTAGTGAGCTAATCACTCGACAGGTGTGGCTTACCTGTCGATAGCAATGCCACTCAGTGTGAGGATGCTGGCGACTATGGTCACGCCCTGCATGTATTTGGTGAACTTGCACATTTCCGATCCCAGACTCCATTCGTTCTGGACGTAGTACTTGAGTTGCAGGGGCATATTAAGGGCGGCGATCAGGAGGTCGCTGACGGCGAGGGACACGAGGAAGGTGTTGGTCACGGTCCGCATCTTGACGTTCACAGCGATGACGATGATCACGAAGAGGTTTCCAAAGACGGATAGTAACATGATCACGGTGTAGAACACGATAAACACGCATTTGATGGATGTCGGCAGGTCTTCAGGCAGGAGATCACGCGGGTTAAATAGGGTTGGGATTGGCGAGTCTGAAAGGAACCCAGGCGTCTGGCTGGCATTTTGGTGGTGAGGACTGCCAACATCGAAGAGGAAGCTGGACGGATATTGAGAGGCGTTCATCGATGTGTTTACGTCCGGTTCCCAATATCTCTGAGAGGACATTGTTGGCTGTATTTCCTGACGCGGCGACGGAGAGAAGCGCCGCTGTACGCTGAACGAAAGCGGACAGGGAGGCAGAGCGCTCGCTTATATACCCCAAGTTGTGTATCAGACACCAAGCAGCAGATTCGATCGGCAAACAAGCTCACTTTGTAACTGAAACTAAATGAAGTTGAAATGCACCGCGCTCTCTGCAAGTCCCTTCGCTACTCCGCTTACAAACATTATACGCAGATCACATCCTCGGTTTGTGTTTTACTGCCAGCGATTAGACAAAAACAGCGACCGACCCACGACCTAATCGGGCGCTGGGCGTGAAATTACGCAACGCTGAAGAATCGCTGCCGCGCGGAGGACAATATCGAGGTCTCTCTTGTACAGTTTTATGCCCTCGTTTTGGGGTTGTGTTTGGTTGCGCACCATCAAAGGGAGATGTTTGTATATTGATGGGCGTTCAATATACATTTACTGCTTATAGTCACCGGACACGAAGCGCTCACTGATTCGTAATCTATAGATTCCCCCATTACACGAAGCCCGCCATTAATATGAATGGCTGTACAGGCGACCTTGTGATGAATATATGTAATGAGGTACAGCTCCATCAATCTCTTACATCACTACCGTCTATGGAATGAGTGCTGCTATCAAGTCAAACAATTCAATTGCTTGATGTGAATCCTGTCAGTTCACTGCATCACTGGTTTTTCACAAAATATTGGAAATGATATCAACTAAATAGCGACTGTTATTACTCCACTGCTGAACGTTTTTTCTTGGGTTCGTCTACCTAATTATGACGCAATATTACATCTATTTTGAGTTACACCACGTCAGTTGTAAGTAGTCTACTAAATACGGCTGGTTTGTTTATGTTGTTTTTTTTTTCCTTTGTTCTCATTGCAAGGACTTGCCATTCTGTCAATACATCAACAAACTGCTTTGATCTTATGCAAATAGGAATCAAATTTCGAGCTCTGTTAATTGTTAGCGCCACATTAAATTCAGAATTTGACGCACGAACTGAGGCATTTCATTGCACAGGAAATGCTTGCCAGCGGTTGGTTGCGATCGAAAAGGCAAAATGATTGCGCCTCTTTGAATGTTGGAAACGCCTTTTGGACCTCAGCATGTGTTTGAATCAAAGCAATATTATGCTACTGTATACGGAACGCTTGCACTAATGTCGCACTCCGTTTACAGCATCTGGAAGTTGCATAATCATAATAATAATAATAATAATAATAATAATAATAATAATAATCATTAATCATAAAACACCTGGCTTCACACCAAAATTGTGCTCAGCGACGACAAGCCATCCATTCACTTACAACTTACTAAAATTCCAAAGTTATCCAGCCTTTGTGACAAATCGGTGCGAATAACGAGTCCTGCGGGTCCAATAATCTGCCAATAATTGGCGGATTTGGGCCGTAAAATATCAAAGGTCAAAGCGCTATTGCTTCATTGGCTTTCATCCATGCCTACAATGCATTCATCGGAGTGAGTGATGAGTGAGTGATGGGGTTTTACGGCTCCACCCAACCCATACGGGCGCCAGAACAGAAGGCTCGGGACCGGGGTTTCCCCCTACTTTTATTGATAAATCCCAAGGGTTCTTTATCCTGCATACCACCATAGACAGTAGTACACAGCGCCCGGCCTTGTTACGCAGTTGGGCAGCACTGCTGAGTCACCGAAGAATTACAACTGTAATTCACAAACATAACGCCCGTGGCCTGATCGGGTCTCGAACCCGGGACCTCGACCCCCACGGTCGGCATAGGATTGCAGACAGCGGTTTAACCCACTGTGCTATTCGGTGCCCCCTGCACTCATCGGAAGAAGAAGAAGAAGAAAAAAATATATATTGGAGTGGTTCAGTGATAATTATAATCAAAAAGGAAGTTTATAATTAGATTAGGAATCTAACTGACTACCCACGATGGAGCTCGGTTACAGGAATAGTTTCTAAACGTACATAGCTCCGCAGTGATCTGATTAATATTCATGAACTCACTACTATATTAGTCAGTAGCAAATCAGCGATAGGATGCATATTGATGTCCTTATTAATATTAAATAGCCACATGCTTCACTCAAACAATGCCAAAAGAGCTGTTCACGGATACCTTTTGATTTCAGAATGGACAATTGAATTCATAGTGATCAATAAAACGTTTATTAAAATGATTATGATTTGGTAAAACAATGCTTCTGCGCTATGGCTAAACACATCTGACCAAATCAGCTCAACACTGGACAGAGAACCAGCAATGAACATTACATGTATGATGTATATCACATTAATGTTATATTACAGGCATATCCATATTGCCAGACTGAAAACATAATCAGAGTAATTATAATAGGCCAAGACCCTTGGTATTGCAAATTAAGAGGCTTAAAACCATGACTATGTTGGTTATTCTATTGCTGAAACACATTATTGCGCATCACAAACACTAAACAATCTTAATATTCATGTGCTACTGAATATTGTTCAATCAGATCGATGTATGCACTTACTTGTAGATAAGAGATTAATGCATCGATGTTTGGAGAACTTGGAGCGCAGAGCGAACCAACTTGATTTTCACGCCAGCATTCGCCATGGCGTCGAGCACTGATTGTATACTCCGCGCTGATTGGCTGTACAAGTTCTGTTGAGTATCACAAAGCCTGATTTAATGACTCGGGTCATTAATATGTATCAGGTCAGTGGCTACTTGTGAATATTGATCCCTGCGGAGCCTATGTACGTTTGGAAAATATGCGACCAGAGGTCGGAGGTTCGAGTCTTGGTTTAGGATTCGACCGGATATTATATGGTAGGATGAGTTTTTCATCCGGAGCAGTGCCCCTGTCACGTTTTTCTCATTCGAAAATTCCTCACATCCACTTCCAACGAATTTACCAAATTCAAAATTCGGTTGGCATGGGGAAGCTTAATAATAGTGCCGTGGCTTATGGCCAAAATTCACCAACATGATTGAGCAAATCATGAAAAAAAGCATCAAATTTGGTACAGACATTACTTAGGTCACACCGACCAATGTAGAAGTGGTGCTTAAAAAATAACTTCTGGAAAAATCCTGTTAATTAGCCTTTTAAATATTTAGCACACATGTCAAAATACTTTTCGTATATCGGTCACAATAAGGCATTGAAATCAATTTTGAACTAGTGAAAGATGCTGTTAACTAATTACAGACAACTGAAGGTAAGTAGCTTGTATATCATTACCATGCATCCACCTTGGAGAAATTGCGTGCTTTTTTTTTCGTTTAGCACATGTTTGAACCCAAGCCACCGCACTATAATAGATGGTTAGGCGGTCGCCTTCGGATTCCAGCCAGGTAAAAATAAAACTGCCATTTCGGGGCCATAATACCATTAGGGAAAAGGGTTTTGTTTATTTCTCGTACGTCAACTCTTTGTGATAGCTATTCGTGGCCATTGAGCTTATAAATATATTTTTTCTCTCTCTGGAAATAGATGCACGTATTCTTCTTCTGAAATACTCACTAAACGGTGCTACTTACCAGGCGATTCTGACGACAACACACAACGGCGACGTAATTCTTTATAAATCAGAAGTCACAGAAGGTGCGGGGAAGAATCGACGTTAACAATAAGATAAACGACTTCTGTGGAACTCGACGTTAATTTGCTGACAGTGCGTAGCTTCAATTGGCGAATAAATTGTTGCATCTGGTCGAATTTTTAAATAAAAATACATCAGTATAATAGGAACGAATTTATTATTCTTGGTGACAAACGAGGTCAGACGATATTCATGCAATACATTGTTGAAAAAATATTTGAAATTCAAATAATGAAATACTGCTTCCATATTACAACCTTTGGCATTCAGTAACTCACTGTATACTTTTGTTCTGCAATTAACACTTCTTTCAGCCACCGTGCGCGTCAATGAAAACCTACATGCCATACTCCTCGCCTCAAAATAAGGAACGATCTTGTTCTCTCTCGCTCTCTCTCTCTCTCTTGAAATGCTGCTTATACATAGAGTAATTCGCAAATACTGGGCGCGTGTATTCAGGCATAGTTAAGTACTTGGTTATGTGGTCACAAAGTTGAAGTGCAATCTGCTGCAGAACTCGCGTGTTGCTCAATGGCGGTCATTTTCAACTCGGTCCGGAATTTACGAACTAATATAATTATTCTTTGATACACTAACAACAAAGATTGCTCATGAGTCAATTGTAATAGATGTTCAGGTTGATGAATTATCGTCTGCCAATCTTTCGATGTAAATTGAACGATGTTTTCGTACTTTTACTTCTTGGATTCTCCGGCGTCTTTGCTGCGACAATTATCCCATAATGCAGCGGCCGCGCATGCGCAATGGATTTGCGATATAGTATGTGCATAAGTCATAACAAAGAAGCCCATTTGAAAGACTTTCAGTGCATCGGGATTGAAAGCCCCCTGACACGCATCTTATTCTCCATCCGATCTGTCCATTTCGTCCTGTGCCCTTTACAGCCGCCTCATCCTGCAGCCCACTGACTGACAATCAGTTCTTAGTTTTACATTCTCTGCTGATAGTTCAGGGCTTTTAGACATCTTGTGCATTGCGCCAATGTTTTGCGTCTTGCGTGTAATATCACGAGGGGAATTTCAATTCAGGAGAGGTCACTTTCACCCGAGGAGAGAGGGATAACAGAAAAGTGTCGATGTCACCCAGAGGATACAGGTGCTTCCGATGTTGAGGAAATTATTCCATGAAGGTTTCGTTATGCAAGGAAGTCTGCACCATATAAATGATCAGTGTTTTTCCCCCCTGCATGCACATAGAGATGCCCCTTCAAAGCATTATATTTTTTCTCTCCAACTCGAGAGCAAGATTGTGTTTGCTTTTATGTCGTAACTTATGCTGCTCTGGAAAATGCAATCTGCTCCAAGACTCTCAATCGACGAACATGACTCACAGACGATTACGATTGCTTCGATGTCATGTCGACTCAATACAGACTAGCATGAAAAATCACACAAGAAAAAAGTCAGATTGACGACTGAATCAATTCGACTGAAAATTTTTCTATTTATCTTTATACGTAGTTGAGAGACTTCTTTGGAGATTGGAGCGTCGAGTCCTTTTGTTCAAGATTTTGCTTTCTCAATCATTATGGGTAAATCCTATATTACCTATATATCCCTAGCCTCCGTCTGTCTGTCTGTCTGTCCGCACTTTATCTGGGTGACCAGACCTCTAGCTGGTGTTTGTACACCTAGAGCTCTGAAACTTCGTCACATTGTGCATCGAATACAAACAGACGCAGGCCTGAAAGAAGTTTCAAACCAATTAAATCAAGGTCAGGGTCACACGAGCTAATAAAGTGATAATCTACTAATGCTCATAGTTATATGGATACAGCTCGGTTTTTAATAAGGTTTGCACCATTCAATGCACATTAACAACGTACACAAATTTTGTATTCGAACCTAGTGTGTAAGATGATTAATTACAGAGATCAGTTAATCACTTATTAATTAGCACTTAATTACACTTTTGCGAAGAAAAAAAAATTGCCAAATGTCAGAAACATGTTATCCTGCTTCACCAAATTTTTCGGGGAAGTCACGTCAAGGTCAAGGTCACAGTCGCCTGTTGAATGTTGCTTCTTTGTGGGACTGTAGCTTTGTAAGTAGTTGTCATAAAACTACGAAAATCAGAACTAACAAAGCCAAGATACCATGCATTATAGTGGCACAAGTCCCGCTGTTTAACTAGGATTTTTTTTTTTTCGGAAAAATATTTCCTATGTTGCTTTGTATGTTTGTTAGGAAATTATTTAAAACAAAAAAATTCCTATGTTGTTTTGTATGTTTGTCTTTTATTGTGAGTGAATTCTTGTTTTTTGAAAAAAAAAAAATTCCTATGTTGCTTTGTATGTTTGTCTTTTTGTTTTGTTCGTGTACGCATTTTGGTCAACTGTTTCTCTGTAACTAACAATGTTTCATCATTCATTTTTCTTACGTCTATCAAGTATTACAATATCCGTGTCCGAAAGTATTTTTAAGTCATGTCATAGGGCAAGATCACAGCGATTTTTCTAAATTTCAAATTGGATCGCTTGTAGCTCATTCATTAATTGGGCTAGGATCTTGCAACATACATCAATCGACCCAATGCATCATTATGTACAACTATGCATGGCGCTTTTACTGCTCTGAGATGCACCGTTCTTGCGTAATCTTGCATAATAGTAATTTAGACTTTTTTTAAGTGCAAATATTTCGGTTGTTAAGCAGGTTGTGACATTGCAATTCACAGAGTACATTGCTAGCATAGCCATCTTACGAAATTATGAGTTTATATGAAGTTTCATTAAAAGGTCATAGTAGTAATGAAAGCATTTAATTGCGTAAATTGATGATTATTACGAAATTTGTAAATTTTGTATACTTGTCACTTCCAAGCATTGGCATGGAAGCTAGGTCCAAATGGAGTGGTCAGTGATACTGTTCAAACGCCAAAAAATTATGCCCAGTTAATGAGCAATTAATCACCTCATTCAACAACGAATATTCCGACGCATTAACAAATGCCATTCTGTAGGGAACAATTAAAAAAAAAAAAAAAAAAATGTGCTCATGGGTTTCAATCCCACATTTGGTTCAAGAGTTATGCTCATTAAACACATCTACTCTCGATCCAGCATGCAACTTTTCAAATCTTTTAATATTGTGATACTGCCATCTGCATTATCACATGACTCTGTGGTGTAGTGGCAAAGAGGTCAACACTTGACTGAGGTTCACGGTTCAAATCTTGTTTATGACATATTTAAAGGGAGGGAGAACTGGTTTAAAATGGACTTTGAGTCGTTATTTGATGCACCAAAAATGATTCCTATGCCTGGCCCACACAAGGAATATCATCGCTAACGATTTCGCGGGAGATATATTCCTAATTATGCGTGACGTCAGAGGTCATGAAACACCGAGTTCCCCATCTTTTACAATGGGCTTCGTCATATCAGCGTGTCCTGCGACTATACTCCTGGATAGTTTTTTTAAGGAAAATTTTAAATTAAAAATTTTCCTTATGTTACTTTACGGGTTTTTTTTTTTTTTTTTTTTTTTTTTTTGGAA
>KB300390.1:33044-53103 GCA_000328365.1 Capitella teleta
TATATATATATATATATATATATATATATACATATACATATATATATATATATATATATATATATAGAGAGAGAGAGAGAGAGAGAGAGAGAATATTTATTGTCATATATATTGTTATATATATATATATTGTTTATAAGAGAAAAAAGTATTAGCGATATAAGAAAACCGAGATGTTGGGAACCGACGAAAGCAAATAGCCGTCATCGATAAAAATAGAACCGTTGTCACAGAACCGTTGTCACAGAACCGTTGTCACAGAAAGTTAGAATGTATAAGCTTGAGGTGGTATGTCGATCGAGTGCAGACACCGACAGCATGTGGGCCTATATTATAGTTAACGAATGAGTATCTTACGAATGAGTATCTTTACTCTTTGGATAAGACATGTAAATTAAATATAAAGGCATTATGAAACATATACCATGCATGGTTATAACCAACGACCAATTAAGCATGTTTTCTTGCATTCTTTCTTTTAGGGGAATCCCCTTTGGTTTTAACTATGATTGCTGAACATTTCGCAATCGTATCGTGTTAATACGTATGTGCCACGTCAGCAGACGCAAACAGAACGCCTTATCATTTAGTAGTGGCAGCTGTTCTGCTTTAAAGCAAGTTGTTCTTTGACAAGTCTTATCAAAACAGTCAGAATGAATACAGCAGGCATCAGAAACAGGAAGAAAGCCACGAACGGAACACTTCCGGCCGACACAACCGAGAGTCGAGCGACCCTGGGGGGAAGGCGAGCGGCTTGGAGGGTGGTGTTAGGAAGCGTCTTCCCACAGGGACACCCGCCAACTGACTTGGTGATGGGAGCTTTGGGCTGTTTACTCATCCTGAGCATTGAGCGAGTGGTCAGTGTTATGATCCCTCATTACAACAAAGAGCTGGTCGATACGTTGACCGTCTCCGGGAACAAGGAATCTCCATGGGAACTGGTTGTCGTGGTGTCGACTTTACAATTTCTAAGCAGTGGAGGCCTGTTGAGCTACGCTAAAACTACCTGCTGGCAGAAAGTATCCCAGTACGCTTCGTGTAACTTACAGATGAATTTCCTCGAGTGTGTTCTGACACAGTCTTATCGGTGGCAAGTTCAGAAGAGGACTGGAGAGGTTTCAAAAGTGATGCAGAGAGGAGTCGAGGGAATCATCGACATTGGAAGTCAGCTTATATTCAACGTAATACCTGCTATTGTCGATGTGTGTGTGGCAGCAGTTGTGTTCGTAAGGGCTTTCGATCTATGCACAGGAGCCGTCCTGCTGCTGAGCATGCTCGGCTATATCTCATCACTGGCTGTCCTCGGAAAACATCGCCGTACCCACAGGCGGAAGATCAATGAAACCCGCAACGAAATGAACAGTGTGTTAACCGAAGCCTTGATTCACTTCGAGGTCGTCCAACAGAACGCAGCCGAGGATTTTGAACTGGAAATGTACGGGAAGAAGATCAGAGAAAAGCATGCAACCGAGCGGAAGCTGAACAAGACACTTAGTGCAGCGCAGTTCTGTCAATCGCTTAGCAAAAACCTGGGTGTCATGACAGGGTCCTTGCTGTGCGTCAACCAGGTGGCGAAGGGTGAGCTTACCGTTGGAGACTACATCTTCTTCCTCACCTACCTCAACCGAGTTTACCAGCCTCTTGTCACCTTCAGCAATTACCTTCGAATATTTCAACAAAACCTCATTGACATTGAGGCCATGGTTGACATATTACAAGAAGAGGTCGAAGTTAGAGATCGTCCAGGAGCTCCTGATATCAATATTCACTCCGGCAGAATTATCGTGGACGATGTGACCTTCTCGTATACCCCTGAAAAGCAAGTGTTGCATAATATTTCATTTGTGTGTGATCCTGGTACCACCACTGCTCTTGTGGGGCCATCGGGTTGTGGCAAATCCACACTGACGCGATTGCTTCTCCGCCAGTACGACCCATGCTCTGGAAGTGTCAGCATTGATGGAGAGAAACTGGAAGACGTCACACAACGATCATTACGTAAGCAGATTGCAGTTGTGCCCCAAGACATTGGCCTCTTCAACCAGAATATCAAGTACAACATCAAGTATGGTGTTGACGGCGCTGACGATGACTCCATGCGCGAGGCGGCCACCAGAGCCCAGATCCACGCGAGAATCGCCGAGTTTCCAGATCAGTACGACTCCAAAGTTGGAGAAAGAGGGCTAAAGTTGAGCGGAGGCGAAAAACAACGAGTGGTGATCGCGAGGGCCCTGCTCAAGGATTCACCGATTCTCATTCTGGATGAAGCTACGTCTTCTCTCGATACGTTGACTGAACGGTCACTACAACGAGTGGTCAATCAGAGTGCTGGACACAAGACTTTGGTCACTATTGCTCATCGATTGTCCACATCAATTCACGCTGATCAGATTATAGTCATGAAGGAAGGGAGGATTGCGGAGAAAGGCAAGCACGAAGATCTCCTAGCTGAGGGTGGCCTCTACGCAGCATTGTGGAAGAACCAGGCCAAGGCGGACGTAAAGCCAAACTGTGCTCACACCTGATCTCACATTTGTGCATTTCATAATTATGTATATATTTATTCGTATCAACCTGATACACATAGTGAAACAGTGCAACAGTGCAAGAAAATAGGGAAAGAAAAGGAAAATCACATCAACAAGTGCTGAGATATTCTATTAACACATCGCATTCATGTAATGGAGAAGAAAGAGCTTCTGTCAACTTTCATATTTATGCAATTCCCTATTGCTTGAGAATTATAATCGAAATTCACATCAAGTTCTTCTCTTCTTTTTTTTTCTTTTTTTTTTTTTTTTTTTTTTTTTTTTTTGGTGACACCATTGCTTTCAAATTTACAAGAGTTACATCGTGCCTATTTACATGCAGTGTGTCTGCGTCTAAGCTGAACGAATTGCCCACAGCAGAGCCGCTTCCATTTAAACCTGTATTAACGGCAAACTTTACAAGTGTATCAATACTTTTATAAACATTGGAAAAACAAATACAAAGATTTTAAGCGTCTGCTTTTCAGTTGGGGCATCCTCAACAATACAGTGAAGTAATGTACAATGTGTGCGATATGGAAGATGAAGAATGTAGCAAATGCCTTCTCGCCATTCAATATAAAAACGAAATATGTGGCGGGAATCCAAATTTAAAAGTGCAGAACCATAAAGTGGCATACAAAAGGATTTGAACAAGGTATATAATACATGTACAGATAACGCAGGAAAGTTAAAACGTAACATATTACATCTACTTTAATGTCTTTACATAAAGCAGTGATTAAATTAACAGGACCTATGTTGCCAATCAAGTTACCCAGATGCTTCTCACACTGTACGACATCAATATATGCCCCAGCAAAAAGTACTTTCGGCTCTCTCAGGTGAGGGTCTCTACTTCGAACAATTAGCTTACTTCTTTAGCATTAACTGTACATTAAATTCCAGAGCATACTCTTCACATATACGAAGTGAGGTATTAGTCGCACATAGTATCGGAGCAACTAAAATGACATATCTGCGTATGCCAAAGCGCCACAGAATACATTCTCAAGGTAACAGTCCGGTTGGGTATTACGTAACCTTACAAATAGATTATCTATGTACACACTGAACATTAAAGGAGACAACACGCCTCCTTGTTTGACGCCATTAGTAGAGCGGAAGTACTCCCCTGTAGTATTGCACCATTTAACAGATATAATATAAGTTATATAAGTTGTTTTGTATCCAATCAAACAAGGAAAAGACATATTACTATAATTACAGGGCATATGATCTGGCATAAAGGGATCTAAAAAGTTATACATATTCAACACGATCAAACGCTTTACTGGCGTCTAATAGAGTAAAACATAACATTAGTTTCTCGGTTCAAGTAATACTCAGCGACTTCATTGACAATAAATATCCACACGTGGTCGAGTGGTGCGGCTTGAAACCAAACTGCAGATCAGAACTATTGAATACATGACTACATTTTGACATAATGACTTTATCAATTACTTTCCCAAGAATATTACTAAATGCAATGGCACGGTAATTAGATGAACTATTGACAGGCATGATCTGTCCCACAATGTTCACTCAATCGTAAGAAGACCTCAACCACGAATGTGTCCGGCTCTAACATATCGAATGGCATACTGATGTACTATCCCCTTTATGTCATTACTATTGTTCATGAAATGTATGTTAATGAGAGTGACGTAGATGAAATGATTATTTTTTTTCTAGATATATCTACAAACTGTGATAGATAATGATGAGACACACACACATACTATAGGTAATTTGTTCGTTAATAAAATAGCATGAATAGTTGATTGTCTGCAACTTATTGCATTCAAGGGCTCTCGGATATTCCGTATCCGGCAAATTCCATATCCCGCGCATCCTTAGTAGCATTCTATTTAAAGATCTTATCTATAGATATATGCTAAAATATCTTTAGCATATAGGATGCTAATCCTTAGTATCGATACGCAGTCGTTACAACTCAACGCGATCGTGACATGGCTTAAGTACATTGAAATGAGGTCAACATTTATCTTAAGTTGGTTAGTGAAAGTATATTAGCTCATTGTTTTAACTGATTTTCATAGTGGTTTTAGCGGATATGAAATTGATTATGCTCAGCAGACGTAATAGTTTTGTTTTAGGTCGTAACGACGAGTCATGTGGCACACTAGGACACAACCGATTGGATGAAGGGGTGCTGGTGATGTTCTTATGTGGAATAAAGATACAATCATAAATTTCCAATGATATCGTGTTTTGGTTTCCTCAATTATCTACATATATCTAATAAAGCTAATATCTTTTATGATGGCCGTCTCTGTTCTGCAAATCCCAAAAGGTTTTGGTCGTTTTTCCGAACCAAAACCAAAAGTAGCAACACACCGAAGTCGTTAAAGAGAGATCAAATTGAATGCCCTGACGCCAAGGGTAAAGCAGAACTATTTAATGGTTATTTTTGTTCAGTTTTCACGCCACGTGTTGATTTCGTTTCACTACCTACAACAGTTGATTCCTTAACCTCTGTTCCAGTGCCCTCGTTTACTGTCGAGCAAGTTACATCAGAGTTACGAAACAAAAACACTAATAAGGCCAATGCACCCAATGACATTCCGTCTTTTGTGCTCAAGAACTGCTCTCAGCAAATAGCAAAACCTCTCACTCAAATTTTTAATGCAAGTATTCGTTTGAGTAAAGTGCCCACACAATGGAAAAATGTTAACGTAGTCCCTGTTTTTAAGAAAGGCGATAAATCTGATGTACAGAACTATCGACCCATATCATTATTGCCGTGCTCTTCAAAAGTATTAGAGAGGTGTATTGTTAACCATATATATCCATATGTTTCACCTTTCTTGTATGATCTGCAGCATGGGTTTGTTAAAAAAAGGTCGAGTACAACACAATTGCTAAAAGTTTACCATACTGTTAGTCAGATTTTAGATAATGGAGGCCAAGTCGACATGTTGTTTTTGGATTTTAGCAAAGCTTTCGATCGTGTTTCACATGATAAACTCCTGTACAAATTACAGCATGAATTTAATTTCTCCAAGTAACTTCTTAATTGGTTCTATAATTATTTATCAGAGCGCAGGCAAAGTGTTGTCATCGAAGGTATCCAATCACGATGGAGTGAAGTAACATCAGGTGTTCCGCAAGGGTCAATTCTCGGACGGCTCTTGTTTTTACTCTTTATTAACGATATGCCATCGGTTTTAAGTCATTCAACTGTGGCCCTGTTTGCAGATGACCGCAAAATTTTTATGGAAAGAAGATCTACTAATGATTGTTTTAAACTACAAGAAGATTTATATAACCTGCTCAGATGGAGCAATGAGTGGAGCATGACTTTTAATGCCTCTAAATGCAAGCTTTTAAGAATTACTCGCTCTCGAAACCCTATTTTATTTGATTATAATCTCGATGGACATGTTTTAGAATCAGTATAGGAACTTTTAAAGACCTAGGAGTGATTTTTAACCATAAACTTTGTTTTAATTCCCACTTCAAAGCTATTGTTTTAAAATCAAATCGTGTTTGTGGAATGATCAAGCGCTCCATTGGTTTTAAAGCCCCACAAAATGTGAAAATTTTATTATTTAAAACACTCGTTCGTCATATTTTAGAATATTGCTCTCAAGTCTGGTCACCATGTTCCAAAAGGGATATTTTATTTGTTGAATCTGTTCAACGTGATTTTACACGATACATTTTACATAATGATCTTACGTATAAGCAGAGATGTCTAACATTAAATATTTTACCACTGTCTTACCGTAGAGAAGTAGCCGATATCTTGTTTATTTTTAGATATATCAATGATTGTTTTAATGTCAATTTCAGTGATTGTGTCAATTTCAATGTTACTCCGAGCAATTTTAACCTGACCCAGGGTCTCAATTAAGGACCAAAGTTAATCTTGCAGTATGCATTGTGCTTTGTTCATGACAATGAAGAGTCAATTACGATTAATCGAGGCGAGTTTTACGATTACCGATGAAATAACCCTCAATTGCTACTGTACATTATTATGAAGTGAGGATGCGTGTTGCCTCCTCGCCTGACTGGAAACGAATGAATCCAGGACACCGCACTATCGAGAAAGAACAATTGTGAGGCATCGTTGAATGACGTACATTGTCAGTATTTCATTATTGACATTTTATTCGTCACAATAATAGCATCACCGGACTTCTTGGCCATCGATTGGGCAGTTTGGCGACGCATTGTCCAGCCACCTTTCAATGCAACTGTGATGGAAGTGGTGTCCACACCCCAGATGAGTCACTTTGCCGCTGGTCTGGTACGTTTCCAGGCAGATTGAACACAGGTCGTTATTGACCAATTCATGCGAAGATTCCAAAATGATAAAGTTAAGTTTTTTCATAACATCTGCGGAAGCGATTTTCGGCTTAACACGGTCATCAAGTCTAAGCAAGAGATCATAATCTTCGGGGGTGATTTCTCGATCCTGGATCGTTAAAAGAAAATTCACAACATCTTCAGGCAAGGCGCTGTCCGCGTTGTAGGCGGTCAAGACTTCGTGGGGTCTTATTCGTGTCACTGGTTTCGAATCTTTACGGGGTTGGACTGGTGTGGGATCTTTTCGGTGATCATAATCAGTGATGCACTTCGTGTTAGTTTTCACTTTTAATCGCTTGAAGTAATTGGCGGCTTTCAAGTCCATCAGTTTAGACACTCTTTGATGAATGAACATTTTTGATGATTTTTCTCGTCCATTGTTGCAAATGGTCCGACAATACTTGGTTTTCATCTGCTTGTGAGCCTTCTCGACGCGCCATTTGTGTTTTCTTCTCAATATGTGTGGGCGCTGACAATACACAAAAGAATCTAATTCGTCGAAATCGACACTTTGTAGCAATTCGTCCATCTCAATGCTGGAAATTGTCTCGGTGAATGTAGAAACACTCGAGGATAAATGCAGATACGTCGGAGTCAAATATGGAAACTGGTAGTCGCTGTAGTCGACGTCGCTTTCTTGGGTCGAAAAACCCACATAAGAAGTGATACACTTTCCGTAAATGTCGACGAAATCCCTTTTAGGTCCTCGTGTCGGAATCATGACATCAACCTTATGAGGCACGGATTCCAAAATACGTTCAAATATTTCCCATTCTTCTTGAATGTCTTCCTCCCGTTCGGCTGAACGTGGGGAACGTCTTGAAATGAGGAAGCCGACTTTGTCCATTCCGAAAACTCTCCATTTCTTGCTTTTGATTCGCTGGAACACTGCAGGCTTTGCTTTCCGCGGAATCAATCGTTCAGCCGAGAACACAGGAAAGTCTTTGTGATAGGAAGAAATGTCAGATCCAAACGTGTGACAGTGTTCTTCCCTTGGTGGTTCGCTCACCACGAGGCGATTAGCTCCAGGAACTCTGCTTCCCCATGGGGTCTCACTTGGTAACGCCGCTGTTTGAGGTGCGAGTTCATCTGAACATTGGCTTTCAGTGAAGTTACCGTGCTGCTTCCACAATGCGAACTGTTTCACTTTCTTTTTCTTGCATTTCAGGGAGAAGGACCGCTGATGCAGGGGTGACCAGTTCTTGTACTGACCCATCTGGGCTGAGGAGTAGATATCGGACGCCATGGTAATGTATGTATCCACGTCTTTAAACTCTCGCAGATAGTCTGTCCTATCGAGACGGCTGAGCCGCTATGAGCTGTGTATTGGCAGAAATGCGTCTATGTTGGCCTATATATAATTATTATTGATTAAGTGATTGATCAGCATATTTAGGTTTTGTCTGTTGTGAAATACATAGGCAATTCGGTATTGCACAAACTCCTTGCAATCGGATAAAAATACACCATGGCACGTGCTTCCTGTGTGACGTATGTGTTTACAAACGTTCTGAGCTTCGAGGACGTTATGAATATTCACGTACACCACACACAAATAGTCGGGAACTTCGATCCCAACTGTTTATGGTGTGTGTTCTCACCCTAAAGTTAGTTATAGCCCCTATACTGTATGATTGTCAAGCACTTTCGACTGCCACAAAATATGTCTATTCGTTTGTACCTTCCTTACATGTGCAAACAGAAATTCGAATTACCGAATCCCATTGATGATCCGCGACCAATGTGACTGTATGAGTAGCATCGTCCTGTATGCTAAATAACTTGGTTCTTTATAAATGATGCTACTGCATAAGCGAGTCTGTATAGAATTTTGTCTTGTATTTTTTTTTTTTTTTTTTTTTTTTTTTTTTGTCATGGCGTTTTTCCCGACCTGAAGAATGAATGAATAACCCCTAGCTCCCCAAGGGTAGCGGAGCAGTTCCCACACAGCGTAGTGTGTGCACTACGCTACGGCTTGGGGAGCTAAATAACCCCCAATCATCTGCATTTATCGGAAGGCAAATTTCATCATAATCCCGAAAAAGAACTTGGTTTGGCCAAAATCCGATGTTTGGGATGACTTTCTGTGCACTTTTATGGGCAAAAACAGCGTATTTTTGACACATTGCTTAATGTCAACACGTCCGTCTCCATGGCAACGGAGGAATGTCGATTAATCAACAAATATTCTATTACTTGGTATGTTGTTGAGCTTTCGGTCGATTTCGTATCATTTAACTGAAAGTAAGGAAATAGTTCAATGTAATATATACCTGCAGTAAGAATTTTTTTTTTTTTTTTTTTTTTTTTTTGCTTACTGCATGAAACTCAATATTTGAGACATTTAGGGAACATAAATAAAAGAGCTAATCTGAGACCTTGAGTGCAAGGCTTGACGCCCAGAGATCGAGACGACAGCAAACCAGAAGGTTCAATTTCGTTCCTCTGCGCCCGCCTTCCAGCGTGCAGTCAACGCTCGATTGCACTGCGGCTGTGAAGTTGCACACGGTGTTTATTACACTATGTCAATTGAGACATATTCTTTTCCGCAGGGTGGGTCTCACAATTGCTCCCAGATGTCGGTAGACAGTTATATTTGAGCGAGGGTTTGCTATCTGCATGGCTGAATCGCTATTTATAGGATGGATTGGTGCTTACATTTGGTTCAGTTTTCAGGAAGCATAAATTGCTTCAATTAAAGCAATTCCAAATAAAGGACGCGTAATTCGATTATGCAACCGATCAAATAAGGATCAGATTCCCTTCCTGGAAGAGATGCAATCAGCAATTACATCTCTAATTGCACAGATCATTACATGCATCATTTCATATACTGGCTCAATGACACCGCGCACGTGCCAAAGCGAATATTTTTCTCTCCAAATTTCGATCTAATTCTGTCCACAAACTCAATACTAGCAGCATCGACTTTCAAATTGAACTGAGAATTATAACCCAACCTCCCACCCCATCTAACCCCCCAAAAAAATAATAACAAATCGAGCTTAAAATAGTTTATTGCAAACAAGGAAATAATGCATGATATGCCTTTCGTTACAAGGACTAGCGGACATGAAAACCGAAGCACACAAGGAGGAGCACCTTGGGGAAAGGGAAGGGTTACAGGAACCCAGATGGAATGCAATGACCCATGGCGTCAACCAATTCCCTTGTTGTGATTCGTGTGCAGAAACCGATTTGAATGATCTTATTCTCTCAAGAGAACCTACACAAAAAAATATGCACTAAAAAGATAAGTGTACCCAGGAAAAGCAAAATTTTTGCTACTAATATTTCAGTGAAAATTTGAATTGAAATTTGACTTAAATTCCATGAAAGTGCTAGACCTGAAGACTGGAGGCGTCTTAAAAAAAGTGCAATAGTTGATTAAGAAATTTTGAATAAGAAATGATCGGAAAGGTACAACATGCAATTAATTATACCCTGCTTAGCACAAATTGCAATTTTATGAAGTATTCGTCAATTCTTTCACACAGACTCGCACACACTCACGCCAGATGTCGCAATATCATCTGCAGAAGGGAGACAGAGTAGGAGGAGGGGGGGAGAGAGACCTGAGAACGACAGGGAACACACAAGAGGGACGGGTCAGGAGTGTTGATCACGCAAGCGATGGATTGAGTTCTGAACGGCTTCCTCAATTTTATCAAACACAGGAACGCCGTCACGGTTGGCTAAATCCGAGAGGTAGGCACGGGCACGGTTATAGTCCTTCACAGCCAGTTCTGTGAGGCATTCACCCTCAATTTGCACGCCATACTGCATTGGTTGAATGCACAGCACCACTTGACAGCCTTGGCCAATAAAGTGGCTCGCCTGAAACATCATCTATGAATACATATGAGAGCACACGGCCAAGTTGCTCACCTCTAGCATACTGGTGATGCCACGCGTGTCTGGGGTGATCACATAGAGCAGGAGACAGCAACTGTCCTTGACTGCTGCCTCTAGAGGAATATATCTCATGCTCCACTCAGGCAACTGGGGGTTGAAGAACGACATTCCCTCTTTCTTCAGCATTGGGATAGCAATGTCCTCTCGCCACGTAGTGAAGCCACAGCTTCCACCGAGGAATAAATCACGTTGGCGCAGCTCCGAGTTCGATGGGCTGGGCACTTGGTAGCCGTGTATCCAGTTGAATATCTTCATGGGCAGACGCGACAGTTTGAGAAGCAGGCGCTGCATGAACGGCTGCCGACGACAGCGCATTTCCGCCACCATGCAGCAGAACTCCTCAAAGGTGAACATGTCACGTTCTTGCGTTTGGAATGTGTCAAAAGACGCGTCCTCATCCATGATGGTGCGTAACGCCAGACGAATCTGGAAGAAGTGGTGAAGCAGCACTCATGACGCAACCAGGCACTTACGTCTTGTTTGCTGAGCCTCCCTGAGTTGTTGGTGTCGACGGAGTTGAAGACATCTCTCAGTTTCCTGCACAAGTTAAGTCGTTATGGTTCATTTTGAAAAAAACTGAGCGCTCACTTACATGAGTTTGTCAGCAACCCGTATGTGCGCAAATTTCACTGGCATTGCTCCATCAGACAAAGTCAAGTCGCTAACTTTCACCGACTGAAAAGCAGCGTAAAGATGAGAGTTGCAAAAGAATTGAACATCACTACCTGGCTGATGGCTTTGCCTGTGCAGTCCAGTGCTGTGTCAATGTCATTGAAAACTGGGATGCCTTGCCGCTCCACCAGATCCGTGAGGTAAGCGTGGCTGCGCTCAAGGTCCTCGACTTCCCTGAGGAGCACAACGAGTCATTTGCTGAAACCCTCAACGAGCGGTCACTCACAGAGAGGACAGCTGCTCCCCAGCCACCACGACAGGAGGAACAAAGTCCTTGATGACCAGAACCAGCTGGCGTCCACAGCCGGCCAAATACGCAGCCTCCACCATCGATGCCGTGGACCTGGTTTGATTGTCGATGACGAAGAAGAGCAGCTCTGCCGTCATCTTCGCCTGGTCTTCAATCTCCATCAACTCTGGTTTCCAATTTCCGACTTGCTGTAAGTACTCAGAGGTCAGAAGGTGGAGGTGAACAGAGGAGGTTGAACTCACAGGATTATAAAAAGTTATGCAGAGACGTTTGAGGTAGGGGATAGCCACGTCATGGCGCCAGGTCGTGGGGTTGCAAGATCCACCCAGGAAGACTAAAGGAGCGAACAACACCATTGATGAGTACTTCAGAGGCGATGTTTACATAATCAGTGCGTTTAAAAAAACGACGAAAAATCGGAAAAAAATGCGGAGGTTCCGGTGATGGGTAAGTTTGAAAGAATTCGGGTTAAAGGGATGATTCAGGAGGCAGAGGTGGGAAAATCCAATAAATGATCAATCACTACAAAAGCAGAAAGCAGATGAGACATGCACCTCAAGTATTTAAACAGATGAAGCAAGCATCAGCGATGCCATCATGAAGAGATGGCGAAAAACCGGAAGAAATTCTTCCTTCAACAACAAAAGAGAAACGAAAAAAAAATATATATCAGAAAGAGAACACAAATTAACAAAACCTGTTTTGCACATAATTCAAATTGATGACTCAAAGAGTCTTCAGGTGAGAATTAAGAGAACTTAAAAAAGCAGACAAATATAACACACACAGTGATTAACTGATTTAACTCATTACCCAAGCATTGCAATCCCAAATCTGATGGCATCCGCGAAATTGAAGGAAATCAATATTAGAAATCATGTGAATTTGTTGGTATTCTCTTTTTTCTCTCTTTTTATACAGAGGTACTAACTTCTCCTCTGGGCTATGGTAAATTGGGGTCCAAATGACGTCACAACAATACACGTATAAATGAGTAAATATTATTATTATACGCAGTAAATTAGAAACCGAAGCACACGGCCGTGTATTGAGTTCAGCGCGTACAGTTAAATCGATGTGGTGATTGGCTTACCATAAAACCCGCGGCGCGCTAAGTGGCTGGCAGACAACCCGTTAGAAATACGTTCCGAGTGAGTCAGGTCAAATGAAACGTTAAGGGGAAAGAATGGCGTGATTCACGATCAGTCATCACTGCGTCAAAGGGAAGAGAAGTAGGCGGGCACCGAAAGACAAAAGACACAGCGGCTTCCGTATTAGTTCTTCCAGCTACTAGGCCCAAATATAAACGGTGTCTTATGACCAAATGCCTGAATCACCACGGCCAGCGTAAGTTGATATATTAAGTGGGTCACATATTACGGAACTCCTAATGCGTTAGAATATTATCTAATGGCGTCGTAAAAACGACGTTTCTGTAGAAATGACGACAATGATAACTGCCTGGATGTATATAATAATATATAAGCACCAAAGAAAAAGAAAAAGAGAAAAAAAAAATTATACAATGAAAAGAAAGAAAAAACTATGAGTACGTCACCAGCCTAGGTCTTTCTTTGGGCTTTATTTTATTTTTTTTTATTTTATTTTTTTTTTTTTGTATACTAGTCCTCGCATAATGGAACACGCCCAGATTCTTTTGCTTTCTGCTGAAGTTTCAACAAGTGAAGAAAAAAAAATTCCCCTCATTTCGCAATCGTTTTCTCAATAGTATAATCACACATATATGGTAAATATTTGTTCCCCGCCCAACAGTGTATTATTAAATGTTCTAGTCATGGGTATAGCTTTTAGTTTACCGTTTCCTTCCTCAATTAAAACTTAAACCTTGAAACAAAAATTCCGCCAAGGTTATGCGCACTCAGCCTCTCCCAAGGTCAAGATGAAGAAGGCCTAGATCGAACCATATATTATAATTATAAACAGTATACACATTATTATAAAAGGCATAATCGAGATCAGTCTGGACAACCTGAACCCTGGATTCCAGGTCTGAATGATGAGCCATCGACGCCCCACCCCCTCCCCGAATCGAAGACGTGTCAGTTTCATTGAAACTCCTTCTGCATAGCAAACGTTGCTGAATCGTCAGAATTCGACTCTCTTTTTTTTCCCCCTCTTTTTCGTTCTTGTTCTCCTTTTATATTTTAATATTTTTTCTTCAACCTCCCAACAGTAAAAAAATATCTTAAATATAAATACACATGTAGCAATAAATTTGAAGAATACACAAAGAAGCAGAGAGTGACAGCATTCTAGAACTCATGATATTATACAGAGTGGGCCAAAAGTAGTATATCTACTCCATGTTAAAAGATCTCAATGCTTTTCAATGGCACTGCGCATTTCTGAGAAAACAGATTGCAGTGCAAAAATCACACAAGGATAAAAGAAATAAAAATTTGGAACGATTAGTCTAACATGTCATGCTGCTATTCTTATCATTTATATTCCAATTTCATCAACATTTATGCCGATTTATCTCAATTGATAAGAGTGCACTCATCATTCCGCGATATTTCCACTTTTGGCGGCAATCAGGGCCCCGGACCATGGATAAGCTTCATTGAACGCATAATTAAGGCAACTCTCTCGTACTATTGTTTTGTTTGAGAGTGTTATTGTTGTGACAGAAGTACTAATGTTTATGTCCTAAAATCTAAACACAACAGAGAGTTTGCATTGAAGCGCCCTGCAATAGATGACAATCCGATATACTCAATCAGGGGCTCATCTGATTTTGCTCTCTTCGTATTTAAATGCCCCCCCCCCCCCTCCCCCTCATTCAAAATATACTCCTTATTGATTTCTTTGCATAAATGGGCGCAGAATAACATAGTCAATCCATACTAGGTATTTATTATTCTTTGGAATAATGGATACATTTTAGCAAATTTTGAGTTTTGTTTTTAGCATGGCGTAGACAGACTACTTTTGGCCCACTCTGTATATGATTATAAGAATTATATAATATACATGTAAGAGCATAAGAGAAAGACAGTGAGGTGGTATTTGTAGTTACAGGAGAATAAAAGGGAAAGAATAAGTGGATTTGACAAGAAGATCTAGCGAAGAGGCGGTAGCAGAATGCGGAGACATCCCTACCTCTGTGACTGGAGAACATGGGCCCTGAGATAGAAACGATAGGATAGGATCAGAAGCCGCACATGAGACATAGCCTACACATTGTACAGGGTGATTTAACATGGCCTATTATCATGGGAACATGAATAATGATATAAGCAAGCGCTTATGATAATGCTGATATGAGCAAATAAAGATTATACTTGTAGATAGCACAGGCCACTACAAATAACCACATTAGCAATCCTGCTTAGTCATTACACAGAAAACCAAATCTGATATCGTCAGAAATTCTAACAATACAAAGTTAAGAGAGGTGCGGGGAAAAATCAAGTCAAGTTAAAGTTGCCTGGATGCTTGTGACTGATTTGTTGCGACAGATTTACCTTGGTTTTTTTTTTGGCAAGAAATTCCTGCAATGCATGTGAATCTAGATTCTGAATGCCGAATGCTAATATTATATTCATCGTCTGATGACTTTCTCTTTGGCTACCAATAATCGCAGTAATGAATATAAAAATTACGAAATTCCTTACATAAAAGAAAGGGAGGATTCTAAAAAACCAAGTGTTTGGGAAGGAATTGTCACCAAGAGGGAGTCAAAGAGTGCATTCAAAGGACAGAAAATGATAACATAGATATAACAAAAAGAGGGGTCGTGAAGAGCGCAGTTAATCAGTGCCTCCTAAGCCACTAAAGGAAACCACGCAACACAAAACTCACCCGAAGGTTTTCGTTTCTTACGCCGCTCTTCCAGAACTAGGGCCGCTTTGTCTTTGAGCTGCGATTTGGGAATCGGAGCAGGAGCACTGGGAAGGAAAAGGAGGGGAATAATCACATCTTCAGTCAATCAAGGACTTACTTTTTGCGGTACGCTTCACTAAGCTCCGTGGTCAAAATACAAAATTCACCAAAAGTCAAATGATCCACAGGCGTTCGTCCACTGCATTCACAGGAACAATGGACCATCTCAAACACTGCAGAAGAGAAGAAGCCAGGAATAGAACAGCTGCTGCCTTGAGCTATCTTTAATAGTCTTCATGCATCTGTCCTCAGTTGGCCCTCAATGGGTGATGAGCTACACCCTGGCATCAAATTACCTCTCGTTTGCAGTACATACACATTTGTATCATAAAATGCTGGCCCGGTAAGTTGGAAACCTCTAGTTAGCTCTGCTCATTAAAAGTATTATGGTTGCTTATGAAGATGCCTCTTAACTGCTGGTGATTCGGTGCTCCGGTTCACCTTCCTCCTTTCCCCCTAAGTAACAAAGATCTTCTGACACGAAGAAAACAAAATAAATCTCTTCCGATTGCGTCTGTAATACGAAGCCAGTTGCTGCTGCCACAGCACACTTCTCTTGAGTTCTCCTCATCAGAATATTTCCCTGAAGTCAAACTTCAGCTCACCTTTCTATATCTCATTTCCACCAACTGCACTCATTGACAATCGTTGCACTGAAATCCTCCCTCAGGTTCATTTCTCAGAAGCATGGTCTAAGGCACCATGACCATTACTCACCAGCGTAGGAAATAATAGGAATCGCAACTCAAAATAATTCCATAAAAACAACCAGTGACCATCTCATTGATTAGCAACTAATTAACTCAGAATCTAAAGAAAAACCGTGTGTCAATTACCTTGAGATTTGGTGGGGTAAAGTTCAATGGAATTGAGCGCCCTCCTGATCTGGGGCTGAATCAGCACCCCCGTTGAGCTGGCGTATCTCTGGAAGAGCTGCCATAACTCCCTGCAAAGCAAACACGGCATTCATTAGCAACACAACAAGTCAAGACTCATTAAGAAATATTTGAGTGCAGCGAATTCTCAACTTTATCACACACTATGCTGGCTCAGCTGCCTGCTGAAAACGATGGCAATTATTGAAACAACTTCAGGGAAGTACATTATTTCCCACGACTATAGGCCTGAGTTAAAAAATATAATTACATCATAATTGAACTGATTGTATTGCTGAAGGTGACAGGTTAATTAGGAGAATGTTCAATCAAATGCGGCTTCAGACTCATTCACCATTATTATCATATTATATGCATGCATATGATGCATTGCAAACATTACACATTCAAGTGTGACACATGATATTCAATTGAATTGATGACACTGTTCTTGCCTCCATTGCAGTATAATTGAACCTAACAAGGATAAAAATAGCAAAGATTTCAGCCGATTTAACAATGTCGTTTCTCTCAGGTCAGTACTCGGTTAGGAACAAACAATCGAATATTGATACATTTGCCATTGCCAAGTTATAAGGGAGAGATTAGGCTGTTGAATAGAGCACTTTTTTCGTAGCCTACATCAAAATTCCCTCAATCAATACATCAGGCTGGCTGAAATCAGTGAATTGATCACCATTACCTCCTGAACGCATGATACAGTATGAATGAATAATAATGGTAATTATAAAGCTGTCCGAAGATCTGGCTATCATTAATGAATGAAACCAATATACTGCATACCGACATCGTAATTAAAAAACCTCTTGTCCGTTGTCAAGGGTCCCAGAAATATTCACAGCTCAGCATTTTCAGAACTCAAGGCACACCACTTATGACGAGCGGCGACATCTCAATGATGATATCACAAGATCTTTAGTAGGCGTCAAACCCAGCGTCATCCTCAGGTACCAAGGAGGAAATGCATTAGGAGATAAGCAACTAATTGAGTTCTATTATTGGCCATAACGCAAACAAGAGCCAAATATAAAACGCATATTTTTACTTCCTTCAAGGGTGGGAGTTCTTGACGGTTGATGCCATAGAGTTTTGGTTACTGGGTTGATATTAATGGATGGCAATATAAACTAAAAAATTACCTCGGGTCATAGTTTTAAACTCTAAAAGTTTAGAACAAGTCTAAAAGATTATAAAAAGACCTAAGTCTAAAAGAGTTTAATAAGACCTATTAACAATAACTAATTACAAAGGTCTGTAACTCTGTATCAACACTTCAATGTAAGACTTCTTGTAATTTATACTAAGATTACACCTTGTTTAAGTTGTATTCAAACATTTCCTACAACCTACCTTATACAAGTGAAAAGACAGGTCATGACATCCCTAATACTTACCTCTCAGGTACCATGCTACCTAATTGGCACCAGCATTGATTATTTACATATCAAGAGATAATAAACTGTGGCACCTAAAATACTTACATCCAGATTAGTCAGAGCTTCGGAAGGCGCCTTACCGGGTAATATTCGTTACCTCATGACACCTATCAATGACTAAACCTTTATATGAATCATCATGTAATAACAATATGAGGTAATGGTCTCTTATGGGTGATGCGTGGGACAGCAGGAGCCTATTCATGAAATGGTTGAAGGGTACTTAGAATGCATAATAATTTTAATTTTAAATAGAAGAGCGTTCAACAAATTATTAACTGGAAAAACAGTTGGGAATCCAAACAACCACAATCATGCTAGCCCCTTTCAAAGTGCTAAGAAGAATGAAGAATTCGAAAAAATAATAATAACTTTAAATAATCACCTCTGATTGCGAATGATCTGTAGCAGCATTTTTATCTTGAGATCTTGACAGATTTAAGATTATTCTGGGATAAATATTCAAAGTTAAATAGAACAGCTTCAAATGGTCAAAATTGCTCAGCTACTGAAGTGTGCAGTTAATTCTTCAAAATATTGATCCAGTTTAAATACCTCCAGTGGAACTAAAAATACATTTGCAGCACGATTGCTGAATCAGTTCATTTTCAAAATGTCTGTCTGAAAACACCTCGATCAGCATAATTCAGCAAAGTGTCACAGTTTGAGTCAGCACTTAGTCAAATGATTGCGGCCTCTGGACCTGGTGCTTTACGAGTCAAAGCCCAAAGGCCTCCTCTATCCAGGTCTCAGGACCACAGGGTTGATGGGGTCAAAATTGCACAATCTCAGAATGCTCAATGAAGCCTGATGTGTTTGTTACCAGCCTGAGACCAGGTGGGAACTACCATGAATCATGATCATACTGAGATAACATCTACATGCCCCATTAAATTGTTAATTAGTTAATCTGGTCAAAATTTGAATCATACAAATCATTTTTTATTGAAGCCATACCACATATCATCCAGACCTTAAAGTGCACTGACTAAGCCAATTTTCTGTTTTGACTGACAAACTCACCAACTGTGACCTAGAACCAAGTTGACTGTTTACTGTTGAGTAACTAACAGTTCATGACTAATGTCAAATGTGCAGTTATTCATGATTTGAAACCGCATCCAGGGTTGAAATGAAAATGTGCTGACAAACCATGAATACGGAGGTCACAGAGGGCATTCAACCACAAGGCTTAATCACGCGACAGTCATCAATGACAGCCACGAACAACGGTGACAGCTCAGATGTCATACTCATTGCATGATTGCGAAATTGTGTGAGCGATAATGGCGGAAGGTAGGCATTAGCTACGGCGAGAGAAAGCATCATACGACAGAAATCCGGGCTCCCGGGACAAAGCCTCACCTCGTACCATCCCCGAAGATGAGCCGGTTGTTCTGCTCCGTCATCGGCGGTGGGTTGACCGCGAGGGTCAGCGCAGAAGGACTCCGCCGACCGTCATCTCGGTTCTACTGCTGTTAACTCCCACATCTCATCCGGGCACTTCTGACGTCACTAGTATGGCACACCAACTACTGCAGCGGTCGTCAATGACGCAGTTTGCACGCAGTTGTGCTTTCCCCGCGCGCCTTGTATTGAATGATCAATGAATCCAGCAAGCACAGCACAAAATATTCTGTTGTTGGCTTGAGTCCAGGGAGCACTCATATGATATGCGGGTCAATTCGCGTCTAATGCGTTATTGTTCTACTAAGTTTTAATTTATTATCTTCTTTTTTGTTTTGTATCTCTTTTATTTATATATATTAATTATTACATATCAAGAATAGACATACCCGAAGACCTAACAGAGCTCAATACAATAGTTGGCACACTTAACCAGAATTATAAGTCAAGAAATGCCTTCGTGCAGATCTAGGAATTGAAGTGCCTCACCCTCGGTCTCAACGTTGATGGTGGCTGCTTTATCCGTTATAATGTCTAGTACATTAGTACAGAGTAGAAGGTTTCAAAACTGTGCGTATATGTACTAAGTGCTAAAAATTAACAAATAAATAAATAAATAAATAAATAAATAAATAAATAAATAAATAAATAAATAAATAAATAAATAAATAAATAAATAAATAAATAAATAAATAAATAAATAAATAA
>KB300390.1:56536-67536 GCA_000328365.1 Capitella teleta
GACAGCAAGGCAAGAAAACAAAATACTGAGGCATGAAGAGAAATATTTATTAAATTTGTAAGCACTACATTATCAGTCACAATATTCGGACCACAAGCCGAGAGGCTTCAGGATTCCGAGGTTAAATAAGCCCACCAGAAAAAAAAAAAAAAAAAAAAAAAAAAATACATATACCGGTAATCACAATTGGAGTATAAGCTTACTCGTTATGGGGTGCACAATGCAAATAACAGCAAGATACGATAAGTATAAAAAATACATTACGCAAAGGCTGAAAATGGAAACTTATATTGACTCGAAAAATCAATCACTGATGACAGAAAACCTTACATGGGTAATTCAACAAAAAATAAAACTTTAGTTTACATGCAGATCGCTGATTAAACAGGTACAAGCAAAGTTATGCAAGAAAGCATGTACGGTATGCAATGTTTATAGCCTATAACGTCACTAGTATATCCCAATAAAGTTACATAAAGTTTTCTTTGCTGTTCTGATTAATTTAAGTGATAAAAGAGATTGAGTAGGTTGCAATATGAACACCCATGGAATGATGATCACAGTGATATTCATCAATGAAATTCTGTCAACAACATGAGGCGGAGAATTGTGAGCAATGCTACAGAAGATGTCCACTCCGAGAAAGGAGCAAAGCAGGTATAAATGTATCGCAATTTGGCTGACAAGAGGAAAAATATTGGGGTTCTTGTGAGACTTTGGCTTCGAATTGCCAATCCATCCCGGTAATGAGACGGTGATGTAGCAATGTATCAACAAAGCAGAGACGAGTAAGATGACCTTTACGATCTCACACAGGAACAGAACAACGTTTCGTGTGCTTAATACTGTTTGGATACCGATAACCCCAACGCAAAATTCATTAATTAATTGCTCCTCCTCCTGATCAGAAGTTATTAATGTGACCAAACCAAATACTGCGAAAGTCACTGTCCATCCAGATATGCAAGTTAATTTGTAGAAACGAGTTGTTAGAAGTTTCCTTTTGAGAACAAAGTGTGTTCCAAGAAGTTGATCGACCGCAATTGCAAAATTGAAGAATACGACCGAATTGAGGAGAACTGTGGATATGAACTGAACCATCATGCAGCCCACATGGCGTTTCAGCCAAACATCGAATGCGAAGAAATAGGCCCCAAAATGGGCATCAATACAACCCACGAAAGCCAAATGAACAGTCAGAAGCAGATGTGCAATGGTCAAATTTGTTGTCAAGAGTCTGTAGCCTCCCCCTTTTGTGCAAATTAGATATTTCCCAATCACCATTGAATTGAGTAGGCCCCCAATGCAGACGAATACCCAAACAAAGCTGGTGAAGTCTTCTCACAATCAACCTTCCACAATATTCACCTGACTTTGCCTCTTCACATTCTGACAATTTCTCATTCAGAAAGTGACAGCAAATTTTCATGCCTGCTTCGGCCTCTAATACGATGAGATTGTCCGGAAAGAGAAGCCGGAGGTCTCTATTCGGCTTCAAGTTATTATATTTCAAGTGCAAGTAATTTAATTGACTCAATTCGGAAAACCCAATGCCACCTATAGTTGACTAACTCATTATTGTTGAGCTTTATCGATTTTACATTCGTTAAGCCTTTGAGAGTTCTGTCACTGATTTGTTGTATGTGGCAATGATCAAGCTTGAGGTACTCGAGGGCGTGCAAATCCCGGAACACGAAATCCGGAAGCTGACTGATTGGATTGTGACTAATATCCAGAATGCGCAAGTTTTGCAAATTCTTCAATGCAAGTGGGTGGACGCTGGTGATTGTGTTATGTCGAATGAATACATGCAGGAGATTGGCGCCAAGAGTCCCAGGTAGAATGTCTTTGATTAGGTTGTCTGATAGATCTAAGACTAACAGCACAAGTAGGTGTTCTACAGAAACGTAATCCACCAAATTATTACTCATGTTTAAGACAGATGTCCGGGAATGTAACTCGGGATAATTAAACAGATTCTTTTTTTGGCAGAAATGAGCAAATCCTACACAAGTGCAATTTTCAGGACAAACGAAAGAGAGACAAGTTTTTTCGTCATCGTTGGACGTTCTGCAATCGGTTACCCCATCTCCAACACTCGACATGTGAATGCATTCATTGTTAAGGGAACATCTGAATAAACCCGGACAGCTTTTTGTATGGGAACAGTTGAACTCATCTCGGCCATCCGGACAGTCTGCTACACCATCACAAAGATAGCTAAACGGGATGCAGTAACCGGTTTTGTGAATACATTGAAACATATGTGGACAAGAAACCTCAAAGCAATTCTGGAGATGGCTCCCTGTTTCGCAGTGCAACAGATTACCATCGCTGTCACGTTCATAAACACACAGTTTCTCTCTGGGCAAGCAACTATCTATACTTGAGGAACATCGAATAAAATCGGGAAAGGAACAAGATTCACGCAGCGAATAATTTGTGGAGTACTGATAGAAGGTTTCGTCGAGATATTCACCTTCAAGAATGTTTGGGCATCGCTTCTTTTTGCAAAATTCCTCAGGGCATATTTCATCCGACCCGTCTGGGCAATCTACAAAACAATCACATAGCTTTCCATATGGTATGCAACCTCCATTTTTACACTGATAGTATTGTTCATTACATTCACATTCGCTCGTAAGACAACGTTTCAGACATAAAGCTGAATGCGAGAAAGTGTGAGTTGAAAGCATCCGACATGTAGTGCAGTTGGCTTCGTCTTCGAACTTCGGACAGTCAACTATACCATCGCAAATATTTTGTTTCAGGATATAACTGCCTTCAGAACATTGAAAGAAGCCATCTCCTTTGATGGAGTTAACCTTCACTTGACTTGTAACACACGCAATCTGGTCAATGTCGTTTTCATGGTATTTTGAACATGGAAATGTTACAAAATTGGCTAAAGAGGATTTTGTATCCCTCATACGATGGCACAAATCTGAAGAATTACCTGCTGTAAGAAAACTTTCCCCAAAGACCGGCATGAAAGAACTCAAGAGTCCTTTGGTGGACACGTTCAATGCGATATTATAGGCAAGCAAATCCGCTCCAATTGCCGAACACGACGTATGTGTGGCCCAGCCAGAAGATAGAAATCGGATGCAGTGCCCATCCACCAACATCCAATGTCGAGGACAGAAATATTGATCCGCATCAAACTCAATCATATGATTGTCATCCAACCTTAAAATTAATGGTGACGATTGGACATGAAATACTATATATGGCTCCAGTACTCTTGCTACTTGGACACCTATTTCACAAACAAAAATTGCATGATCAAACCTCGTGTTGCACGGTATTCGAATCCAAGGCATGTTCACCCCAAAAGTGTTTTGCAAAACCACAGCAGCACAGTCACCATCCTGTGAAGGATCGTAGTTACCACGATCAAAGGCTGATATGTATCTCTCTGTGTAGTTGAAGGTTTCTGGATAATCATCTTCATCTCTCTTCCGAACTGTGAAATAACTGAGCTGTGGGTTTGAGGGAGAGATACTTTCAGTCAACTCCTTCCCAAAAGAATGCGTCTTTGTGAATGTTTTCATCTCTTTCGGTGGATGGTCCACCCAATTGCGATAGTTGTAGCTTGATCCATCAGTCCAGGCCCAGCCCTGTAAAAGTTGAAGATTTAAATTGAGACACTTCTGCCATCATTATACAGACCTCTTTGTCATGCCGTAGTCCAATCATGAGTAGAGCCGCACTTTCAATTGAGTACTTTGGAGAACTTTCTGAACCCCCTCTAGCAAACCTCCAAACATGAGAGAATTCAAGTTCACTGTTGACACTCAGTAAATGACCCCCAACTGCAGCACACCTCTCCTCAGCCTCATCCCACGTGACATTCGTTTGTTCCAATATGAAAATATCCCGCGGAGTAATGTAACAACGGTCAGATACGCATCCTGGTTGGTAAGCACCTGACTTGTAGTCTAAGGCTCTGTCATGGTATGACGGATAGTCCGAAAAGCATGCATGATATGGCTGAATATCATCCAGTGGGAGTTGACCAAGTCTATCCACAGCTATTTCCTGTTCCAAGCTATACTCGAATCGTACATGATTGAGGTTCATATTCGCCATAAATGAGAAGGCGAAAAGAAAGCAAAATCCCGTCAAGGTAGATTCGTGTCAAAGGTCTTCCGGATTGCAAGAAATTCGGCAGTTTCCATTTGTGAAATCGTACTGACGAATCGATGAGCCAAGAGTATGTTAAGGTTCTCTTCGTTACATAATCTGGATCAAAATTCATCTTTCCATGTGATAATCCAAATTGGAAAGTGACTTCAATCTCCCTCAAGTTAGAATGGGTGCATCCATGACCCAGCTCTACCTCGATATTCCAGACGCAACAGAACATGCTGCGATCGAGACAACTACTATACTGGTTTGTGATCCCAAAGAACGGTTCAGTTAAATTTCTCTCAATGAACGCTTTCCGAGTAATCAATGGTTTGGATACATCTGTGATGACACTTTGGCTTGAAGATAGTTTCATTCTGATTCGAGAGTAATCATTCAAATAAGAACACTGAAACATGTTCCTGTAGAAGTGAACTGTGGCTGGGCCAGCACACACGAATTCAATATGCTCATCATTTTCATTGAGAAATCCAGATTGAACCTTGGTTCCAAGGAGATAATTGTATGCATACGGATATTTTGCAGATGCAGGAAAGTTGATTCTCCTGTACGGGAGAAAGGTGGACTTGATAAAGAATGCGTACATTTGGCAATTGTAATCAGCTGGATCGACCATCGATTCGATTGGTATGAAAACTGGTTTGGTGTGTAGGGTAACTGACTCAGTTGATTTATGATATCTATTGAACACTTGTTGTGTCACATAGCAATCAAAGATGTAATAAGATCCATCGCTGGCAAGGTGGATTATCACATCAGATTTACCAGTTAGAAATATTTCTAAATTGTAATTATTATATGGTTGGAAATATGCTTCAAAAACTGGATGAACGAGCATCCCTGTGAAATGAGATTTCAGATTGAAGCTCTCGATATATATTGAGCTGGATGTTTTCGTTCGATATGAAACATCAAGCAGTCTGTGATATACATCTTTGAAACGGCAGGGATTGACTATACCAGGGGTGCTACTCACTTTGAATTCCACCTCTAGATGAAGTGAGTCGGCAGAGGGCATACTGTAAACGATCAGAGTCATGTCATTCAGCAGTGAATTGAAAACTACACCCTGATTAACGACTGTGTGCTCCAACCCAAAGTGCAGGTTGTCACAGAGTTTCACGTCAGTGAGATCGTCGAAGACGAAGAAAAGGAGCATTCCAAAATTCTCACAGCGCTGACCCTGGGGGCCAGAGTAATGAAATTTCGTTACTCGCATGCTTATATAGAAGCCATCGTCAACAGAGAAGTGAATTTTGTGGTGAAGCAAGCCCTTGGAGTGCTTAAGACCGGGGCCGCTCATGACCACAGTAGAGGCGTTCCGGCCAATGTACCTCTCCTGACACTGCTCTTTTTGCGACATGTTGCATAATGGCACGTCTACAATAGATAGAGAAAAGTTTAAGCTTGCAACGTCAGCAATATCTTCCGTCAACATTATGCTCAGCGAGAAAAATGCTCCTTTTGTGGTTATATTGTTTATCGGCTCGAGGCAATTTAAAGTGCGCACTGTGGGTCCTAAATTGGTTGCACCATCTACGACCTCCAATAGATCTTTCCCAGAACAAATGAACCACCGCATTCTCAACCGCCAAGCAAAACCATCCCTCATTCGGTAATTCCAGAATAATTTATCATTGACATTATTTATGAATCTCCAAATGGCCGACATCATATGTTCTGGGTAATTGAGAGTTAATCTCACCGACACATAATATTGTTCAAACCTCTGCTGACGGCTGTAAATGGTCTCGGATCCAACAGTCTGTATTGAAATCTTGAATTGGAGCAGAAAACTTCTATGTTTTTGCACTACTTTGCTCTCATCGATTTCACTCTTTAGCAGAGAGAGAATGATGTTTGACGAACTGGAGAATAAACTAAAAGCTTTTACGCTTCCACACAATCTGTTAAGATCCCGGGATATGGTAGAACTCGACATGCTGCCATTGGGTCGAAATACTGATGTCAGATTCAGGTGATCCGCCTCAGAGACCTTCAAGTAGGCACCCTTGCAACCATCTCTGATAAAATCAGTCGTGGGATTCCAGGATTGGAACGATTCGATTGTGAAGTTTACCCTTGTGTTTCTAGGATAGATGAAAGCCCAGCCCCATTCAGGTTTCAACCGATCCGCCCTCGAAGCAAAGCAGTAGTTCCCGCAGGAATTCTTTATCTGTGGTTCATTCGCCAACTGGTTCAGCTGATAGCAGTGGTTTGGCAGACAGGTCAACCACCTCTTGGTGAAAGCGAAAGCAGTGTGCCTGGTACTGTGTATCAGGTTTGTTTGTTGGTGTCCTCTGATAATGGCGGATAAGGAGGCGCTGAAGTATCGGCCGAACAGAACGTCACTTGGTAACCCTGTGTTGCTGGGTGGAAGCAGAGTAGGGGTGAACGAGACCACGACGCCAAAACAATGCAACGCCAATATAACTTCCACAACGGCCATGCTGGTGTGATGCGCGTTTCAGAAGAAACGCATATGATATGTGATGAAGCGAAGCATTCAATGATTATTACACACGAACACATGGAAGTGAGATTTTATTGGAAATAAGATTGACACGTTTGGTCATAATTATATTGGAAATGAGATATCCATATTTTATTTCAGGTTTAGTCATTGTATCCACAAGGTATTGTGATCGAGAGAAGCGATTAAACCTAATTAAAATTGCAATATATTATCGACAAGTGCTTGTATTCACTCATAATTCTACTATAAAGTATTTTGATCGTCATGAGAATTACCCTTAGTTTATAGTGAGTACTGTCGATATATCATCTGATCGAATGTACTTGGCCCTTATTTATCAGTTTGTTTTATTCAGTTATTTTACTAATCCGACTATATTTCCGACCCAGACTTTGCTTTTTGGCAAGCATTTAATGTATCTTTTAATGATCCATCAGCTGGTCAAAGGGACTAAGCTACTCCTATAGTCCAGAAGAAAAGGCCTGGTTATGTTGTACATAAAGCATTGATATTGTGGCCAGTTTGAAGTACCAAAGATAAACGGTTTATCAGACTGATAATTTATTGCCAAACCTCAGAATTTATAACTATAAACATGCATAAGTCAATCATAACAAGACTCGACATGAATGACCAAATGTGAAATTACGCACAGTAATAATATTTGTTGCAGGGGCAGAATTTATTTTCGAATCACATTACCCTACTTAAAAACCATTACTACAGATTTCTAGCACACGAAAATGTGGAAATTGTCTATTTGTGGTTATAACTAATTGACTCCACTAATTGACTCTTTATTTGTGTTTCTATATTGAGGAATATATATATAAATCCGATTTTCATTCTCTCGGTTGCAGTCATAATGGCATTCTAAATAGCCCGGCTAGCTGAGTCGGTAGGGCATGAGACTCTTAATCTCATGGTCTTGGGTTCGAACCCCACGTTGTGCGAATTGCCATTTGTTAGTATACTGGTGAGTATTCCCGCCTGTCACGCGGGAGACCGGGGTTCAATACCCTGACTGGTAGTCGATGTGGTGGTCGAGAGGTTAGCGAAAGGGCTTGCCGCTGGCCACCGAAGGTTCGAAGCCAGCCACTGTGGCGACGGACGGTGAAGGATTTCGTTGCTTCAACTATCTTCCACCGTAAAACACATCTCCTTACGGAATATTATTAATAAATTTATTTTATTTATTTTATTTAATCTAAGACACGATCAGGATTTCTCTGTTGCGCATGTCGTTAGATCACAAACTCACAATGTTATCGTCATCCACTTGATGTGACGTTATGATATTTACTCCATTCATTATTTGTGTTCAAAATCTGGCGAACATGGATCGTAAGAACCTCTTAAAAACATTTGAATTTGCCTTTTATTCCCAATCAACCAGTTAATTAAAACGTTTCACATAAAACGTTTGCGATTTACTGAACGCGGATGGCGTCATGGTAAAATACGGATTGTGACTATAATGCGGAGCCATACAAAGTGCGGATTTAGGGCGAAATTAAATACTAACAGCATTCCAGTACATCACTGATTGGTGTGTGTTGTTGGTTGCGTGTTTCATGATTCCTTTGTTAGGATCCTTGTCGTTAGATATTCAGAATGACATAACCGTTGACATTTCATATTTAGCTGGTTTACAAACATATCATGGCATCGACATCGACTTCATCCTCATCAGGCTCTACCCAAGTTTTTTCTTCATATATATATTATATTCGTTCTTGTTACCTTGGTATTATACCTAACCATGATATGTTCACCATATACATTTATGATCTCACCTAGCCATGATCCATCCGTTTTATAAAATCACTTCCTCTACCTCACAAATCACTAGTTACACTGTAGAGTTCACTATACAGTACATATCATTAGTACTACAATTGTAATTTTCAACTGAGTACATGCATTCAGACTGTTGGGAATACAATATGATGTTTCACTATGTGTCTTTCGATCTTATATTCAATAATATTCATAAAATACTTTCACTTAACGCCAACATTTTAGTTCAAATACTTGTCTTTACCTGATTTGTATTGTGTTCTGTTGTAAATTCTTCCGGTTTAGTTTGTATTGGCCCTCTCGTTTGCTTCTGATTTATTTCGACGATGTGCTGAATAAAGTGTACTTGTTAAGAACAAAAGGCTCCTCCATCAATGCCACAATGACGCAAGGTTCAACAGAATGCTACGGGAGTCTCCTACTTTAATATCCATAAGCTGACATGACATGAAATTTGAAATCTTGGTCTCGCGTCGAAACCGCAAACGGCATTTTCCATTCGAAACATGGAAATTGAATCAGAAATTGGAGAAATATTCTAATAACCCACTTGTCTGAGAACAGTTGAACACATGAGAATGAGTTGTGTTAACGGTTCATGCCCTGATTAATATCTTCTCTTGAGGGGGTTCGATGCCCATCGTGTGCAAGTGATGTCCCAGGAAGTGCACACTAACCAAATTCACACTTGTTAAGATGAATGAAGAAAAAAATGATGCACTTGTGTACAGCAACTGGCTTCGCTTCAATGCGGTCCACACATTTTCCCTGGTTATATAAGACACGCAAGCGATCGAGCTATAATCACAAGCGAGGCATCAACTTTGAAAGGAGCAACCACTTAGGCGATGACAATATCATCTTTGTCCAACCAGGTACCACATTTCGACACTGTGCAATGTGTTATGCTGCGGTGGACATGAAGGTTTTCAGGCCGAGAGATTCGAAAACCAATTACATGTAATTATAAATTGTGTTAATTGATTGTCTGACGTGTATTTGAAGGACGACAGCTAATCGATTCGTTTCTTTGAATGACCGTTCAGTGAAGGAACCCCACACACGCCTACTTAACAATGTTTTTGAGACCATTAACATCAATGATATGGACTCTATAGATGGGTTGTTCCTATTGGTCAGTGTATGTCAACGGCGCTGAGACTAGTGGAAGTAGCAAGCGAGAGGAAGTGGCACTGTATACTTTTGCAGAGTTTGAGTGGGTCTACGGTAGACTACCTATCCCGCATTTCTGATTGGTTTACGTATTGCCGTATTGCGCACTTAAAAAGTTTGTTGTCATTGTGATATCATAACGCACTTTTCCAGCGAACACCTCCGCGTCTGGTTCTGTTAGTCATTCGACGTTTGAAGGGCTTTTTTTTTTTTTTTTTTTTTTTTTTCGATTGAGAGATCATGACACGCAAATGTGTCGTTGTCAGTTGATCAAATCGATATCATCACTATTCGCCAACAACCTTTCATCGTTAAATTTATAAATGAGCATTCACATAATAATATACATGTATATATATATAGCTTCTCAAGCACCAGTACCTGCACATCACTGTGGCAGCTATAAATCATTATCTGCAACTACAATGTTACCACCTACCAAAGGTTTGAATAATGGATCTTGAGTATACCCAGGTACGTGCTATATCAATAGTATGCAGATGAATATCCATTTAATTATGTATTAAATATTCATGTATATCATAGTACACATTNGGATGTATTGTTGTGGCGAGACTGCAAACGAGAACCGACTGACCCGACGAGAGCCTGAGTTCAGGTGACGAGAGGAGCAGTACAGAAGAAACAACGCCGGCAGCTAGAGAAGAGACGTCTTCCACTCTGCCGTTTACTCCTGACTCACGACGAACACCGTGAGTCTATTTACCGTGTTTATTTAAGGAATAAGTCACGGGAAGGGGTGACTATTTATTATGATTGCATAAATAATAATTATCTGTGAGCTGTGATACCTCTTCTTGGTGCGTAAGAGGTTCCTGGTAAGAATAGACAGTGATAACATCATTAAACATGCAGTCACAACAGTTTACCGAAGTAAATGTTTGTTTTCCAAGGTAATTTTTATCCCCCACTTCGTACATTTATTGCACATTTTCACAACATACAAATTAAAGCCTAAAGTTTATCTGACCTTTGATATTAACACCAAATTCTGGTTTCTGGTACATTGTCTAACGAGCAGACGACGGCCACACCACCAGTCGGTCGGAGTGGTCAACTGGGTGTTACACAATGGTGGTGGTACGCATAATTGTCGACTGAAAATCGAGGCGACGCCATCGCGCAGACGAACTTTGCGTTATTTTTCCGGATGGCTTATTTTAACGCATATGTGATCATAACGTCCATTGAGCGGATATCGTTATGAAATAGCACTTTGAGACTTTAACATTAGGCGAATGGCGAGAGTGATCTATGCTATTTGTTTATTTATACGCGTTATTTATGCACGAATCAATAACTGAAATACACAAGACTGATTGGCTGACAGACTCACTGAGTGGTATAATTAAGGGATAGGTCACAGGAAGGAGATGAT
>KB300390.1:99160-117749 GCA_000328365.1 Capitella teleta
TAATATTATAGTAATTAAATTAGTATGAAACAGCTTTCAAGGTGACTTTAGCTTAATAATTAAATGGCTTTGTGTTAAAGGTAAGTGATATAACACTATCAATCGGGGCATTTTCTGTTACAGTCTTCATAGAAAACTAAATTGTGAGCCTTCTGGGGGCCGGATTTCATTGAAACTCAAAGAAGGGCCGCGGGCCGGACCCGACCCGCAGGCTGCCAGATGCTGACCCCTGACCTACATAATGCTCATGCCAGTGTGCATCAAGAAGCCAGATATGCTACTATTATACAAGTAGATCAAGGCCAAGAACAGAGATGAGTAGTGGAGCAGTTCACAAGTGCTCCAGGGTGCAGTTTATTCACCTCTCTTGCATCAGTTGCCTAACAATTAAGCAGATGACGGCACAAGCACCAGTCGGTCCGTGGGGCTAACTGGGTGTCACACTTTGCCTTTCTAGCTGATCAAAGTCGAGATCTCATCATGAAGTTCATAAACTTAAAGCTTTAAAAAGTTTTTAAACAATAAACACGGTTTACACCTGATTCTATGTGCGTGCTGACATACGGTATTGTCTTGGTTAAACGTGCAGTGCGCTATGGCAGAGGCTGAGAGCATGTCAGTTTCACTGTATGCATTCCACAAAAATCGCTTGTAAACCCACAAAAGTCAGTGTGTGGCCCATATTTAAGTCATGCTTAAAACAACAGACTGCATAGCCAGAAGAACCTGCATGGCGTCAGTTCAATTAAAGATAGGCCTACTCTATGCTTGGTACATGTACATTTATTCTGTTTACAGCATTTGAGATTGATCAAGTGACACTAGCCATTAATACAGTAGCTCATAAGAAGCGACCTACATAATGATTTGTGTGGCTGTGCATGCTCTGATTTAAGGTTGCACATCGATTGCATTCTCTTACACTGCTAATTGATTTAATGTTCATCTATAGAGATTGTTTGAAGATTGCTGATAGTATACAATGTAGTGTATTGCGTCTTTTGGGCATATAATCCTCACTCATGCGATTAGGGGATACCCATAAGGTGTTGTACCGAGATATTTCTCCTTATAATTAATAATAAATCATGCTCTATAATACCTTAATTTTGATCATGAGAGAAGATATGCTGATGGTGAATCATTACGCAAGTGCATGAATCATGACATATTCTCCTCATATATAGAACTCCTGATATTACAAACTAATTTTGAGGGCCCCTAAAGGTTCGTAATAACGAGCTTTGACTGTATATATTTTATGCTCAGTGACCATGAAATAAACACTATGCGCTGTGATGATCAATAACCCAGTCTTGTATCATATACTAGTTTACAGTCTGGCAGTACAACACAATTACTGAATTATTAAATACGTAATCATTAAATCACCTCTAATCTGGAACTTGGTCCAAGGATCTCTTCTGAGATTCTCTTGCCTCTGCCCCCTGACCTCTGCCCCTTGACCTCTAACCTCTGCCCCCTGACCTCTGCCCCACTCCTCCCTCCCCAGCACCCATGATATTGTTTCATTTTGTTTGATCAAACTTCTTTCTCACCATTCGGTTGATGCCTCCAATGCAGAGACGTTGACTGCTGAGCAAGAACGCCCATTTTGAGTGGTCCTTCGTTTCTTTGAAAACGACTCCATAAGGGATCATTTTGCAAACATTGCACACTTTGAAGGTCCCTGTGCAGTTGGAGTCCAACTTCCCTCGGCCATTTTGCCAGCTCTCCACGTTCATGTCGCTCTTGTAGTAGGGAGCCAGCCAAGCAGAATACAAATCTGAAAATTGAGTGATAATTTATCACAACATGTAATATGAAAACAAGTAACCAGCGTCAAATGCGGAATTCTTAGCGAAGCTGGTGAACTCTTGTCCAGCGAGTGATTGGAAACTGACAAGATTCTTGTACGGAGCTTTCGTCACGTGTGCGTGCTTTTTAAGGACATCACTCAAGTTAGGATTGTCTTTGGTGAACACGTCTGGGAGGCTGTAATCGTAGATGAAGGGATACGTGTACTTCAACTGCAAACCTGTCGGAACACACTTCACATTTTTAACATGTTGGTCAGGGTTTAATATACTGCACCGATCGTGTTGAAATTCTGGTTTCCGAGAGAAATGCAGAGAAAGGTTTGTCCAAAGAGCTTCCCAGTTTCTGGATAAGCGTAGGACTCGTTGGCCACGGGAGGGAACTTGGGAAGACTGTGCACCAACCAGAAACCAGAAGTAGAATCAAAAGCCAAATCACCTGACAGATGAAGCGATGTAATCAGTGGGAGAAAGAGAATGCGCCGTACCTTTAGTGTGTCCGTGTGACGAGGATTCTCTGTCTGGGGGAGCCTCATCATTGTATAAGGCATACGCAACATCCTGTTTGATACCATTTCATCAAATGCAGTGAATTTCGCAATTATATAAACTGACTTTTGATTCATAATTGTCATAGATTTGCTGCAAAGTGTACGCGATGGCGTGGTTGCGCTGCTCCAGTGACACGTTGCTCATCGTCCAACTCTGGCGGTGGACGTCCATGTACAAATGGCCCAATCCTTCCCGCACAAGTGGATACTGACTCTTAGAAATCTTGGGCAACTTGTATATGATAAACCTATTTTAGGAGATACAAATTAACATGGGTCACTGCGTTTGATAATTGCACACACCCAGGGATCTGCTACATGTTTATTTAATTACTGCTGCTCATTTCTCCTTAACCTAATTTTTTTTTTTTTTTTTTTTTTTTTTTTTTAAACTGGCATCCTTGTATATGTTAATAAACTGTTATTATTATCATTATTAAAAAAAGAAAAATTTTAGTTTTCAACATGAAGATTAAATAATTGCTCACCAATCGACATTTTGGTTATTCTGATCTTTGCATTGAATCGCAGAATCCACAAAGGAAGGAAGAAGTACGGTCACAGCCAGCAAAACAGTCAACAGCAGCGGAAATTCCATGACTCATCTATTGATAAGAAGCAGAGGAATATACTGAATAATAATTAGTTGGGATGAGAGGGGGCTTAACAACAATGGTCGACTATGTTCCCCCCATATATGCGATAAAGTCTATATACCATGATATTCCATGATGGTATATAGACATAATTCACTGTTCATGCGTTGGATGGTGCATGAGAAAATCATTGTTGTATCAGTGACACCATGAAATATAATATCAGCCACACAATATGTTAGCAAATTTGGCTGTTTGCATATGCATATACGGTATGTGTCGTATTTTAACGTAAAACCGTCTGTTATTTGCAAAGTTACTTTACTTTACTTACTTACTTTACTGATGGCGGCTACGGCAGCTTATGCCAGCGGCTTACTGGTTTAACCAGAATGCACCATGCGAAGCATTTTCGAAATCCTCTCTCATCTATGAGATAATGAGAATCATGAGAATGAGATGATGAGTCATCCTTTAATTCACTATCACCATGATGATGATGAATGTGACAGTCATAATTTAACATTACTCCTTCAGATCCAGTCACTCAAGTCACTGAGTGAGTGCTACAGTCCATGCACTTCCTGAGAGTTAGTGACTCAGTGATGGTAATAGTCACACTAACAATGATAGTCATTGCGTCACATTGACTGCGAGAGATGTTCAGGCCATCCCCCTCCCAGAAAAAAAAAAATACAATTATTCATTGTCCAGTATACCTTGTTTTTAATAGTTATCTCCGTCAAATATTCATAATAGGAAGTAGCTTGGCATCAAGCCTAGTAATTGAAGATAAAGCGGATGTGTGCAAAACATGGAACAGCCACCTCTGCAAGACGATAACAACCAAATGATTTCATTCCATTCCTGACTTTCGGGCGGTGGTCAACTCAAGTATACAAGTAGCATTGAAAGACTATAAATCATAGAGGTAGTAGTACTCACTAGATCAATGGGCCTTCACTTGATATTCATCATGCCCACAGATTATGGCTACAGAATGCGGCTATGTCCTGTGAATTGCATGCTTATTTACCGCTTCTACTGCTCTAATTCGCTGTAATGACATGACGATGATAAAAATCACCAAGGAATAAATTGAACTCTTCCGAGCTGAGCTGTTCTATTCTGTGGAGGCACGCCCTCGTCCTCCGCAGTCCGTTTCCCAACGCCGAACGAATCGGCTGGGCCCGATGAATCGGCTGGGCCCGATGCCAAGCGCCGGGCCCGACGCCAAGCGCTTACTTTCATAATAACATTCGTGAATATCAATAACAAATAACAACTTACCAAGGGTCAAGAAGAGCTTTGTTCACTATTTATAACCAATGAAGTCAAGTCAAGTGTATAATTTCATAATTCGGAGGTTCATGGGTGAAACTTCGGAAAAGTGAAAACGAAAGTAGGTTGCCTTTTGTTAAGACAGATTTATATGCTTGCATGGGTTGTGTTTCTGCCTGGTTGGAAGCCGAACTTAAGCGGTAGAGGAAATTTTTGGCCCAAAAGTAATCGTACAATCTTTTGTGGACTAGTTTCTCCAGGAACTGTTATTGCATATGTCGGAAGAACTCACTGAATGCCAAAGAACGCAAAAGATTCAGCTGAACTATCACCGCAAAACGTCGCTGGAGCAGCCACTGAATTACACTGACAGCTCTTTGTGCTATGCATGGCATGTTTCATGTGTGTCCTCCGTTATGCTGGCCTAGCCTGAAATTAGAAGGTAAAGTACACAGACTAGGGTTGATGGATATTCCAGTTTAGTTGTAGAGGTCCAAATGGTTGAAGGTGGAAAACTGAGATGGTTGGAAGTTGGCAGAAGTGGGGTTTATAAAGGGGCGACAGGGATATATTGATATTAATTGAACAGGATCTTGTGGGTAAGAAACATGCAAAACTTAACCATTGGGAAAAGAGCAAAATATGTCAGGTACAGCTAAGGGTGATTGGCAGTTAATGGGTTAGTTGAAGAAGAAATTAGAGCTCAGCATTTCCTCTGGTTACATAGAAACATAACTTTTTGGAGAATGTGGCAGGTCTCACCCGGAGGGTCAGGGCAGTTAGTGATCCTAGAGAGTTCAATGTTCAAGTACGAAGGGGACATTCGATGGATATAATGAAGCAGGGGAAAGGAGAACGAGAGAACTGCTATCTATGTAGGCATGCATCGGTATTCACAACATGGCATGCAATATCTAGTTGGTAGGCATGCCAGGCCTGGGGCAGCACTGCACAATTTACAAACACTGAGGAAGCAGTGCCAGTGCTCTTGCCAGCATGGAAGCAGAACTGTACCAGTCCTTGCAGTTTTGTTGGGTTAACAGATAGTCACTATGTCTTTTGATCATTGTGTCTATCAATTTCAAGTTGCTATGTGCTGATTTGTACAGTGAATTTGTATTCTTTATTCTCAGATGAGAGGATGTTACATTACGACTGACTCGTAACGCATTTGACCAAATGACATCTGATTGAATCAACGGGGTCAGTGCACATGTTGTTTACCTCTTTACCTGATTCCTGTCTTGTCTCATTATAGGCCTACTAGTGTCTGGGGTGTTTCAATTTCCAACAGTCCATGGTCTAAACGATTACTCATTGTTAATAACGGAGATACCATCGAGGTGCAGTGTAATGGACTACTGGTGTGCATGTACTTAAAATTACTTATACAAAAAAAGAAAGAAAAAAAATCGACTCGTCATCGGCGTTTGGGGCGAGTGCTAATTTCGAACCCTGATACTAGCTTATATAGTTTTTATGATTGGTAAAGTTTAGCCTACCGATGATTAAACGTTGTAAATTTGTTCAAATTGACAAGTTAAACTTTTGTTGTTGCCACGATATATATTCTGTTTCTGTGATCGTCACTGTTTGTAACTCATTAATCTTATCTGAGTAATAGATAACAGATAGCTATATGGGTGGATGGGTTGATGAGTGGATGCACACCTAGTGAGCTCTTTTTGTTTAGTGTTCAGCGGAACGCCATCGTATCGATTTTGTTTGATATTGAGTTTTGTTTGCAGTGCGTTGTTCAGCTTTCCATAACATGTCGCTGTGCGCATGCGCTCCAATATTCAACCAGTATGGCGGAAATTTAGAATATTTGTAAACATTTGTTGATTTTATTGAAAGGCATTCGATGGGATTATGAATTCATTAATGGAAGATGACACCACTTTACCGCTGGATTTCAATGGGAGGTTAGTTGCTGTAAAAATGCAGCCTTCTGACCCGAAATCTCGTCTGACAATGGCAACTGCCACAACCGCTGAACTCACTACTCACTACTCAGTCAACAGTCAACTGACAACTGTTACTGACACTGTTACTGTCACTGTATGACTGTCACTGTGTTTGTCTGTTGTCACTGTCACTGTTATGTTAAGCGAAGTTTGGCTAAGTCAAGCTGACACACTACAGCGAGACGACGTGTCTCTGTAGACCTCTCCCGATTTTCTGTGCTACTGCTAGTTTAACTTTGATTGTGAACACCTTTAACTTCATGAGAGTGTTTCAAGTCCTCGCGGTACAACTCAACTTGACAACTGTACAAATACTGAAATAGCTGACATACTATGATACTACAGCGAGACAGAGTCGCACAGGGGGGTCTCGCTGTACGGTAATTGCATTGAAGCCCAGTTTGCGAATCACGATTTCTAGAATTCTATACTTGTTATGAGATTTATGAAGGTACCAGGCGCTGCAGAGCCATGTAAAGTAGAGCCTGGTATTAAATTGCGTTCGAAACTAGTCCCATAAACTAACGTGAAATGGATCTGTGCGTATAATCAATGACACGACGAGTTTCTCCGCGCTGGGATATTCTTGTGTCACATGACCTGCTCTCCACGTGTCAAAAATAAACGAGAGGACTGCGCCTGCGAAGTGCGAAGTCAATATACACACATGCTCATACAATTTTTTTCATACTAAGCAGCTCAACGTGCGCCTTATCATGGTGTAAACATTCTTTTGATTCTAGTGGATTGCAGAAGATCGATCTTTTGCGGTCTGTCTTCCTCCACATATTCCAGGTAAGATTTCACCAGGACCTTATGGTAATGTGCCTTGAAAGTTCTAATAATCACTGCATCCCTTTGGCTGGATGTGTGCAATGGTGTTTGGCGGGAAAAATTTGACGTTTCGACAGTGAAGCCCCGCCCACTTTGTGGCTACTTGCATTGTTCAGAAGCAGCACGATGCGACGATTGGCTTTCTTCATTTGGCGCTTCACTTTCTCCAGCCAATCATCAACAAGGGTTTCTCATATCCATGCTTTGCTATTGCTTCTGAAGTCCACGTAGGAAGAGGGGTCAAATGTTTTCCCGAAGCACCGGGGGCGAGCTGCCTTTGCAGTCACAAACGACTTCATCTTTTCACTTTCGCTTGCGTTCGCATACAGTGCCACAGTCACTATCTCTTTTGAGCGCTTTTGCCCAGAGACCTGCAAGATGAAAACGAAATCATGATCAATGGGAATGACATGCATGAGATAATTATTTTAACTTAATGCTGCTCTGATTACTCATTTAAAGGGTGATTAAAATTGTAATGAACAGGACATCAGCTTGTACGGCATGCATTTAATTCACCCAAGGTTCGACAAGGGTTCGATAAATGATCCACAAATGATGCTCTGAAGGCATAAGGAAGATTCAAAACAGAACAATATTTGAAACACACGCCAATTTTAGTCCTGATCACCGCGTTTCAGACAATACTATTATATAATTAAAAATGCGCGGCCTTTTATCCTCTGGCTCCGGAGTTTTCGGCACGTGACCATTCCGAGCGTGATCAAGATCACGTGACCGAGTTTAACCGAAGAGTCGATCGTACGGCCAATTATATTTCAGAGCAGGTCACCTGACTTAAAGCACGTCTTAGGACTTCCATCACTCCCTTTCCTCCTCGCAAGGTTACAAAAATGATCAATTCTCTATTCATTTGATTGATTCGATTTAATCACATAATTTAAAAAGGATAATATACCTTGTGAGAAGCGATAGTTTGATTTGGCCCAATTGGCAAAAGAACAATTCAGTTTCGTCCATGTTGAAGATGTTCTTCAACTCATAGTGGGCTAGAAACTCCTGCAGGTCATGTCTTCCGTCGTCTACGACTGAGGGATCGCACGTCTGGCCTCTCCTTCCAGGATTCGCTGCTGGATTCCTTTCCTCTTTTTGAACCGAGTTAGCCATCCCAATGAGTATTCAAAGTTCTCCACTCCCAGCTCCTTGCCAAGTTGTTTTGCTTTCAAGATGACCATCTCATCACTAAGGGCAGCATTCCTGGCTGTCATGTCGCACATCCATATGTACACAGCCTCCCCTAGAGCAGCGTGCTTATAAGCTTGCTTGCAGCATCCATTGCTGCTCTCTCCCTTCGACCACTTCTCCGGGTATCGCAGGATGTCCCCCATCGTTGTCTTTCCTATCTTGACGTTGTCTTACTCAATCTTTCTCATCGGCTGAGCGCATGTGATGCGCGGATTTTCCTGCTTAATGTTGCAGATCCTGCTTTTCAGAGCCATGGAAATATTTGTGCGTTTCCGCTTTTTCATTTGTGGGTTAGCCATTTTAATGTGTAGTAAATCAAAAAGTGTAGAGATAATTTGTAACTGAAGGATGGTCATTGTGAGCTCTCTCTTTATGAAAATGTACATGATAAAAAACAGAAATTCAGCTGTTGAAAGCTCCCGCCTCTTAGAGAGGCCCTCCCTTCTGGATTCGGTTCTCAGAGGTCACAGTCTTGTCCACCTTTCTTTTCTTGCGCAGCTGGACGTTTTTAGCCCTTTCGCTGCTGAATTAATTTTCGTACTTCTGCACCCCTGTTCTGATTAAATTTTGTACTATAGAGGAATATAGACAATTAGTATTTTGTATTTGACCTAATTTCACAATTTCATCATGGCGAGAGAGTCTGACTCTCTAACTACTCGACCATCGGTGCCAGTGATATGCTCATGATTATGATATTCTGATGATGATGGTTGACCTCACAATGAAACTCATGAAATGATTATCATGGTGACTCGCAGAACAAAAATAATATGTATAAAAAATATTTACTGATTTAGTAGCAGAAACTTGCAGTAAGTACTGTAAACCTCACTGACTCACTGACTTTTGCAACATTTCCGTGGTGTTCACTTTCCTTGGTTAACCATTTCTGCGGAAATACAGCCATCGCGGAAATTACCCCTTATAAGCTGTACAGTGTTTATTTTCAATAATTTGAATGTCAATCGTTGTAATCCATGGATTCTTGAATGAAATCCATGAATACCTGACTGGCAATGCTCAAATTGTTAATTATCTGTGTAAAATCTGAATCAATGACTGAATGCTGCGTTTCAATTGTAATCTTATTATGCTTGTATCATGATGCTGAACACGATTGTTCCGTCCGCTCCACTGAAGCTCATCTGATTGATTATCACAAGTGCTCAGCTTACAAAGCGCGTGCATTGCATTCCACTGCATTGATCTCCACTCTGACTCAGGCTGAACAATCGTGCTTGTAATTTCCTAATGAAATTCAATTAATTCATATCATAGACTTAGATGTTATTGATTATCGCACTCTGCCAGTTCATGATCAGGCGTAAAATATTGGCTGATGCTGAATTACAAATATTAGGTTTCCACTGTGTTTTAACCTCTTGTTACATAAGACGCCTTGATGATTCTACGATGACTTATCTACGAAGCTAATTGAGTCATTTGAGGGAAAAGGTGTTCTTATTCTCAGTTCTACGTGATTAGGCGTATTGTGAAATGGAAAGCCAACCTGTGTGGAGCTTCATGCATGATTGACCACTCCTCATGCTTCCCTGGTTCAGCTGCCTTTGAACATGGCTCAATTTCATTGATTGGTGCATCTCACCTGAAGGATTCGTCTGTTAATTGAAGCCCGTTTAAAGCTGAATCGTCATGCACGAAATCAGACTGTGAAGCAAGTACTCTTCTCACTCAGATCTCTTTACACTTTAGTGCTGACGACAGTCAATATATATATACAGAGTGGACCAAAAGTAGTGTATCTACTGCATGTTAAAAGCAAAACTCTGAAATTTGCTAAATTGTATCAATTATTCAAAAATATAACTACCTGGTATGGATCGACTATGTTATTCTGCGCCCATTTATGCAAAGAAATCAAGTAAAAAGTATATTTTGAATGAGGGAGGAACATTTAAATGCAAGAAGTGAATGATCGAGAAGAGAGCAAAATCAGATGAGCCCCTGAACAAGCTTTAAGGAATGTATGGCGCAGCGTGGCGCTTCAATACAGGGCGGAGTCATGAGGTGAATAGCTGATTGGCATACGGATAAGAAAGATCAATAGACATTTATGGCATTACATGCTAGCAGCAAACTAGAATAAAAGACCCAAAAGTAAATCTATATTATTCATAATTTATTGAACAAGAAAATAGTTGGGCACATAATTCGAGGGAAATGTAAAAAGAAACAAGTGAATAATTAAACAAAATGAAGATCTTTGAACATATAATCAATGGCTAGTTCCACAGCAGGTATAGAATAGTCCTTGACAGACGTCTCATGAGTTGCACCAATTGCCCAGTACGAAACAGTGTAATTCAACCTTGATTTTTTAATTTTCCTTTTTCCAGTCAATTCAGTACCTTCAATTTTTTCATTCCATGTCAAACGTTCATTTTCTTCTGACCAATTATGCAAAATGTATTTACCAACAATATCACCCTTTAAAATTTCATGAATTACATGTACATCCAATTTTTCAAAATATTCTCAGAAGGATTTTCTAATTCTTCCAGAGAGGCAGAGGACATGGCAGCTAATTTCTTCTCTAATTTTTATTTTACTTGCAGGTTCTAATTTTAATTTCTTTGCACTAATTCTGTTTGACATCTCACGAAGTAATAGCTTTTGATCAGCTAGTGACTTGCGCTTTAAACGTGTTGTGAAAAGTGACACTTTATCCAGTAAGGACCAATTTTCATTATCACTGAGGAAATTCAAAACATAGTTTTTCCTGCCTTTGATCCTGGAGGAAATCATCATCATAGTAGCATTGGGGGATTGGCTGAGGGCAGCACTAAACATTCCCATCACTTTCTCCGCATCAATGTTGTGCAAGCAAGCAAACTCCGACGCTGTGCGCATTGTTTCTTGCTGCTCAACACTAAGACGCGGGAAGCTCTGGTATTGTCTCTGGATGACCTCAGCTGACCCCTCAAGAATACCTCTGATCATGCTCAACAAAAGAGTTTCGTCCAAATTTTCCCAGAGAGCAGGCATGATTTCCTGGTCGATGATATTTAAAATAAATCAGTACAAAAATTCAAAGTACATGAAAGTTGAGACCTTATATTATTATCATATTAAATTATTATGTAAAACTCTTTCAATGATCTCAATGCCATCCACATATGTTAGGCACGAACTGTTGCTATAAAAGACAGACATCCAGGGAGAGATTAACATTTTTTCCAACAATACCAATAGCTTTCAATTCTAATTAAAAAAAGGGTTGTTAAAATCTGCCATAAGTGAACTCAACAATTGAGATTTTACTTTACATTGAGTAGTAAGATATAATTTTTTTTTTTTAATGATAATTGTAATATAGAGCTCAGAGATGAAGCAAAATGTGAAGCCTGTTCCCTCTGTACCTTGGGATAAATCCTCTTCCAACTCCCCATTCATGTAGAAAGAGCTGGAAAGAATGTGGATCTCCCACACTGTCCTTAAAATGAAGCTTGTTCAAAGCCAGAACAATGGTTTCAGCTCCACAGCCTTTACCGAAGAGGACATTCTTCATTCCGGCCTCATTCTCCATTTTTGATAGTCTTGGTCTTGCTGGCGATTGTTTCAAGGGGGTGAACATGGCAATTCACCTAGAGCTGTTAAAGTTGTTCCGAAATCTTCATTTACGATACGAATGGTTGCGTGGTTGACAACTTCCCTGTCACTCATAGTGCAGGAAATGTTCTGCTTTATCTGTAATACAGTCTCTTGGAAGTCTCATTAAAAAAAGTGGCTGTACACATCTGCCAAGTGTTCCACCGTTCGAAGGATATGGGATGCATAGTCAGACGCTGTGCCTCCAGGCAGCTGCTTAATGCTCAGCAAGTAGGTGTTGTCACTGCAGGTCATGTGGATTTTATTCACATGTACCCCTTCTTGCGTTGTTGAGTCAAAGCTGAGCGTGACTGTTGAGCTGTTGAAGAGCATTTGGCTTGCTTGGAGGTCGCTGATGGTCCCCAGTTGGAGAGCCATCCTCTCATTGGTCGACCGGGCAGGGAGGGAGCTCGGCTCAAGTCTCCTGCCAAGAATCAGGAGGACATTCTGCAGCAGTGAGGAGACTTGGCTGGTGGGTACGTTGGCCATGATGCAGGAATACACCATCATTCTCATCTCTCGTGTGAGCTCTTCCTTCCCGCTAAGTATAGGCCAGTATTTATGTGACATAATTATTTGGTGTCATTATATGACATTAAAGATAGTTAATGCTTATAAACATAAAACGTTATGTTTTTCATTCTGAGTACATTGTTTTTTGGTTTTTTTTCCTCATTTCGTTCGTTTCTTTGTTCTCTCTTCCTCTAATTATTTCCCAAAAATTTCCTGTTCACGTCTCTGATTTCATTTTAATAGTTTTTATATATTCAATTATATTCGGATTGACGCGTTTTGATTGACATTGTCTGCAATGTACTGGATCAACATTCTAGCAGGAATGCGGAGTAGTAGCGGCACTTGGTATGACAGTACGCCTGAATAGGATGAAGGCCATTTCAATTAGAAAACGAGATCCAAATTGATGTTCCATTGGAACCCCCCATCCGATCTGCTAACGCACGATCAACCCCTGGGGGTCTCGCAGTTTGCATTTTGACCTGCTGATTCGCCTGGTGTTAATGTTGCCACTGAAGATTTCTTGCAAAATAATTCAAACATATTCTGGCAAAAACTCAAGACTGTCATCAGGCGTACCGACATAAGGGTATGACTCTCTTGGAAAATCTTGATAGATATCATCTTTGAACCGGGTGGTAAGTAGGGGCCCAAGGACAGAACCTTGGCCTCCACTCATGGGCCTTGGGGAGGATTGTTCTGAATTGATGATCACTTATTGGGTCCTGTTCTTCAGGTATGACGTCAGCCATTGCAGGGCTGCAGGCGTAATTCCGTAGATTCGCTTTTGAATTTTTAAATTGGTCATTCAAAATATTGCACCCCCTTGATTTGAAAGGAAGAATATTCTTCAAACTTTCTTTTTCCAAGACCATTACTTTCCAAAGTGTTTGAAAATGTTTCATTGATAATGCATTGTCGCATATTTGGGGAGCATGTGTTATGCATAAAGGTTAGATTTTAGTGAGGCGTTTCCCCATGAGAGGTCATGTGACAGGGTGATTGCAAGAAATTCTGTGTTTAGATGGACATTATGATGAGAACTTTCTTTTCTCTTCCTCAGCAGTAATCCAGATCAGCTGCGCAATGTATTCATGGATGAAACGGCCCCACCAGGTAAATTACCTCTGAATACTATTATGGGATGGCTCTGATTCATTGAGTACCCACTGTGGAGCCCAAATGGCCCACGTCATTGACGAGCGCAAGTATTGTTATTTTAAATTTTTCATATTTGTGCAGTTATCATGAAGGCGGGATCAGGACGCATGTCTCCTGCTCTGACACGCACGATGAAAGAGTACGATCAGCTGATCAACGACCTCAAGAAGGAGAACTTCAGCCTCAAATTGAGAATTTATTTTCTGGAGGAGAAGGCGCCCAAAGGAGAAGCCGAAATGTTCAGAACGGTCAGTGTGGGGCAATTTAATTGCTCCGATTGTTGAATCCTGTCAAGAGAGAATAACGGTCTCCCTCACACACTTGTTTCTGTTGGAATGACCATTTGTTGATATATTTCTGAGTACAGTTTATTTAGTGCTTGTTCAACCTTGTTGTACCAATATAGTTTATTGTGACTGCAATTATTTTCAGAATATTGAGTTGAAAGTTGATGTTGAAACTTTGAAGAAAGAATTGAGGGAGAAACAAGAACTTCTACAGAAAGCATCGTCAGTTTCCTTTTTTTCCTTCTGAATATTTTAATCATTACAACTACTCCTGTTGATGTTCTCATCAACTTGATATCAGTGGATTTATTTTAAGACAGATTTATTTTTATTGAGGATCTGAGCTAATTTTGAGTGTTAAATTAGAAATCTACCCACATGTAGAGTTGATCTCTTTCAAGTTCAGTTTGAGTAATTCATTTGGTTAGAGAAATCTGAAAAAGATGTTCAATCAAACCTATTCAAGGTATTTCTGCCAAATTTACTTATCTTTAAAATACAATTGTATAATTTATATATAATTAACACCTGAAATCAGTTTGCATTGTACCAGTGTGTATCCATAATGTACTGCATGCTGTTTGCAGAGATGCCCTTGAGAGCATGACGGGGGTGAATCAGGATGCCCCTGCTGAGGTCACTGACCTCCAGCGCCAAGTGGTGCAGTTGTCAGCTGACCTGAGGGAGCGCAGGGAGGCGTTTGCAAAACTCGATGAAGAGGCGAGAAAACGAAGCGGAGAACTGGAGAGTCTGCAGAATTTGCTGGCGAAACAAGGAGATGTGATTGCGGTGGGTGGCTGCTGCCTTCTGTTATCATGTATTTAATGCGTTAATTTGCAGAATTTGGAAGACGCTATGCACGAGAAGGAAGCCGACTTGAAGGTGAGTTCTTTTACTATGCTTTATAATGCACTCTGTAGAGCTCTGTATAATCATTATGAAGTTGGATTTCTCAATGTTTTGCTTATCAGTGATGAAATCAGCAATAATTATTTTGCAATTATATTAGCAATGAAATTTCTCACAATGCTCAGATTTGTTGATTGTTGTTTCTGACATTCCCCTCAGAAATTGGAAGATATTTTACGAGAGCGAGAAGAGGAGATCACGGTACGTCACAGAATCACGTCGTAATTCTCTCTTTAATTATTCGATTGTTTCACGCAGGAGAACGAACAGCGACTGAGAGATGTTGAGAAATTGAACAAGACTCACGAAGAGAACGCGCTGAAGAGAGACAACGCCATCAAGGGACTGGCGGACATGGTGCACAGCCACGAAGTCAAGGTACTCAGCCGCTCACTCGCTAAAAGTTAACTCACATGAGGAATATTCAGTTGGTGAAATACAGCAAATCCCTGGAAGAGAAGGACAGCGAACTAAAGGAAGCCAAGTCACAGCTCCTCAAATTCCAAACCAACCAATATCAGGTGATTATTCTGAAGGGTTTCTGATTTATCTTAACCCTTGACCTGCAGGGTTTGGAAACGCAGATCCTCGAGCGATCATCGAATGAAGATCGCATCAACGAATTGGAAGCAGCGCTCAGCAGCAAAAGTGCGGATTTTGAAGTGAGGGCATGAGGAGGAGGCTCAATTTTTTCCTTTCTATTTTGTGATTTACCGCAGCGTTTGCAGAGAAGTCTGAAACGCAGCGAGGCAGAGGTGAAGCGTTTGGTTGATGACGTTGAGAAATCGGATCAGTTGGTGAGGGAAAGAGAGGACTCTATGCAGGTATGGAATCGGACATGTGTGCTGTGAATTTAGCCATCTTTAGGATTCAAACATGTACAAAAGACATTGTAGTTTCCTTGGCTATTCTAAGAATTTCTTTTTTTGGGATGACTGCTGCAGATATTCAAATGTAAAAATTATTGATTTTGACAATGAGTTTGGAAGGAAAAGAATGTATTTCTCTCTGATCTATCTGATGCTCTCAAAATATTATTTTGCTTTCTTGTTTGTACACAATCCTAAATAATAATTCCTCTGTAAAAAAAATTACCTTTTAATTTATTGGAGCACTTGTCATATCAACCCGGACCCCAAATCATGCAATTGGAGGGAGGGTCCCGCCATCGCTCTAAAAATGGCGCTATGAATTTTTAGGTGTATAGAGACAAAAATGGGTAAGTTTTTTTTCTCTTGTCTAGTAGCCTTGCACATCTCCGTCGTTGTATGCTTTTACTGGGAAGAGAGGAAACATGCAATTATTATGAGTGAAGATAAACTGACTAGTGACGGGATTCAATCTCGGACCGTACAGCTCAAAGCACCACCGGTCTATAGGATTGCGCCAGCATTATAAGCACGGTGAATGCTAGGTCATTATAATATTATAATGTGACCTTGTGACCTGATAAGATGTGTGGTATTGGAGAAGCATGTGGCTTTGTTGTGTCACGTGACAACTGTTTAACTTGGCTTATGTTGAATGTATTCTTCCGCGTTCGTGGGTCCGGGTTAATATGACAAGTGTACCAATTTATTTTATTTCTTTGCTTTGCACTTTTCTTGCTAACCAATTGACATCTTTTTACCAATTTTTGAAATCATCAGGAATTAAGGCTGAAACTGCAGGAATTGCGCAGAGAAGCCAACACCAAAGCACAAACGCTTGACTCGCAGTACCAGGTAACAGTATAAAAACACTTCATCATCCTCCTCAACAATTGTAAATACAAACCATGTAAATCTGTGTGGAAATATTTGAAAATATTTATGATATTTCAAGTTCTGGTTTCAGCATCTCATTTTCAGCATTTTAATTAAGTGTAAATAACACACTTGGTAACTGAGTTCACGATTGCACATAGCGTATCGACCAATCAAAAATCATCTCAAATATTACCGCAATCGTAAATCCTTTCTGCAGGCTCTGCTGGATGACGCTCAACGTCAGATTGGGAACCAGGAGAAGATGTTGCAGCGTATGACGACCAGCCTCCAGGACAAAGACAAACAGCTGCAGCACTACCTTGAGCTCATCCAACAGCAGGAGGTCAGCCGCAACTCAGTTATTTTTATGGCGTCCTAATTGACCTTTCTTCTCAGCCGGATTCGCGAAGCAAGGACTCCATCTTGAACAATTTGCGTCAGCAGCTTCAAAACAAAGAGAAAAGCCTTGAGGTTTGTCCCCTCATCCTTCTCTTCTACGTGTCCTATGTTTTTTTCCACAGGATGCGATTGAGGAGAAGTTCCGTGTGTTGGAAGAACGGGACACGGAAGTTCGTCAGTTGAAATTGGCCCTGAGAGAAAAGGAGCACGATTTGGAGAGGGCCAACCACATGCTGCTCACCACAGAGGAGGCCATTGACGTGCGTCTGCTTTTCATTTATCAAAGCCTCATGGCATCAAATACATTTATAAGATTATGAACCCCATTCCTAAATCTTGAAGGTAAACTCATCCACCGCCAAGGACGAGAATTCTCCATAGCGCCTCTTTGTAAGGAAGAGAATTCTTCATAGCGCATTTTTGTAAGGATGAGAATTCTCCATAGCGCATTCTTGTAAGGACGAGAATTCTCCATAGCGCATTCTTGTAAGGACGAGAATTCTCCATAGCGCATTTTTGTTAGGACGAGAATTCTCCATAGCGCATTCTTGTAAGGACGAGAATTCTCCATAGCGCATTCTTGTAAGGACGAGAATTCTCCATAGCGCATTCTTGTCCTTTGTCGTGAATGTGTAAAGTCGAATTCAATAACAGACTTACTGTAGGAAAAGTGATTGCACTTTATTTTTGCGGTAAGAGAGGTAATTTTTCAGGCATGAAATGAAGTTTTTCACAAATCTAATTCTTCCAGTTGCCTGATCCAACCTTGCATTGTTAAGCAAATCACTCTGAAAAATTGGTGCAAGAAAAAAGAACCCTGAATTAATAATGTAATTGTGTAGGGCCCAAATGTAAACTCAAGCCGCACTCAAATGAAACTTTACTCACTTAAGACACCACAGTGCTTCATGTTTCAATAATTTTTGATGCACAAGTCCATTCTGGAAAAGTCGCAAATTTTTAAAGTGATCTCTGTAAATTTTTCACCCATAGAAAATAACTTTTCCAAGCAATATTTCTCAGTATGTCATTGACCTGTGACCTCATGTGGAATGATTTATTGATGACGTAACAAATGTGTCCTAAAACTCCTAATCATAACTTTACTTGCATGCATCACTCTTCAATGCCTAATCCTCTTCTTTCGCTCTCAGTCTTAAAAGGATCCATATCGCAAATCAATCGCTTTTAAATCCACTCTGTAATCCTCTGTTATTAGCTATCAGTCTTGCTTCGTCATGTAACACAATAAGCATGGATCTGCTGAGGCCTCACCTGACTGGCCTCTCTGCCAGTCTCTCCAGCGTCAGCACTTCTTCACTTTCTTCTTCCTGCAGCAACGGATTCCCCTCAGCTGATCCGCACAGACTGATGCCGCTCATTGATGAGTTCAGTCGTAGCAGCGGCCATTCTTTTGACTTCATTCATTTGTGTCACCATGACCCAGGAACGATGTTTGCTAATAAACTCAACGGTTATCTCTCTCAGATTCTGGAGAACGAGAACAAGGAGAAGGAAAGCAACGCTCGTCAACAGCAGATGACGCTGAAGACACAGGAACGAAATCTGCAGGTCAGACTTTTATTACTTTCCTTTGAGTAATTTATTGGTTTTGGCGCTCATATTGGCTGGCCTCCTGGTACTGAGTCATGTGTTTTGAAGTACCCGGTATTCTGCGTGAAGTATGATTTCTATTGATTGAATG
>KB300390.1:117899-132682 GCA_000328365.1 Capitella teleta
CGTCATTGGATTTTGGATCGTGTTTTTGTGGTCAGCTCCTTGCTTTGTCATGCACCCAGTGACCTCTAAATCATTTCACCCAGGAAACCTCATCAGGATTCAAAGGATTATAAAGCAGATTAGGTATGATGAGATATTGAAACACAATAAACTCCAAAAGGGGAAGTTTGCTTTGGATATGGGACGATTGTGATGATTTCCAACCACAGAGAACAAAATTTAGTGAAAGCGAAATGGCAAGTGTCACACTTTTGTTCCCATGTGCGCTCATAGCATTGATCACTGATTACTTGCGTAATTGCATAACTGGTCATTTGGCTCATGACCACGTTTGTTAAGTGTATTGTGATGATTGCATCACCACTTACAGGTGCTGCTCACCTGTGCCAAATCTCATCAGCTGCTAATCATCATCTGAGGCTGAATTATAAGTAGAAGGAGATCAATGGCAAATGAGAGAAGTTCTGTGACTCGGAAGTCACAAGTGCTTGGCGGCTGGCTCCGTTTTAATTGCCCTTATGCATGATACAATCACTGGTAGTGGAGAGAAATTTCCGCATTATGACTGCCAAGTGATGAGAGCACAGGACATTCCAAATATGCAGTCTTTTGCCCTTTTTTTTTCTCTCTTTGTTCCCCACACAAATGCTGACATACAGAGTAATTTTGTATTCAGATAAATGCTCCTTTATATTGGCTTACTGGCAATGTTTTTAGAGTTGAAATCTTCCTCTGAGAGAGAGTGTTGTGCATTGCTATAACCAGCCAATGTTCTTTCTAATCCCCTAAGTAGGTATAAACCAATTCTCATCTTACCAAAGAGATGGCATGAAAAAAAAAATATTTACAAATTTTGTAGAATTCTCTCAATTTGCTTTTCTTGGCCACTTGATCAATTTGATTGATCTGCTTATTTTCAGCTTCCTTGAGGCTATTTTTAACCACCGTGGAGGTTATTTTTAGCCTCCTTCCTTAATGTGCTTGCCATGTTAGAGAGGCTTCTGGCTCCTTTATTGTATCTGCCTGTTGGCAATAAATGACTGATTCTCCTCTTGATCATTGCAAGCTCTTCCCATGGTTCTCTTCACTTTATTCCCTTTCCATGTGGCCTAGGTAGTGAGCAATGCTGTCTATAGTAGCATGTATCATCTCAAATTGTTCAGTCAACAAATCGAAACATTCTTTAAAAAATGAAGCCATAATGCAGACTTGAGAAAACCTTGCTGTGAAGCAGAAGCAGACCTTTTGATCCCAGAATGCACTGCAGCCAGCATTCCTCTTATTTACTCATCTTGTGAACTGACCCAAGCCACCTGGCGAGTCCCCATAATCCCTAATCCACTCAATCAATTCATCCTATTTTTAATTCCATTTAGAGGCCGATGTGTTATTCTTTGGCATTAGCACAATATTGGTTCACGTTCTCCTTCTTCCAATCCATTTGTCCTGTCTCTTGGTTACGCCATAAAATGTGTATTGATCATCAGTTGATTGGAGCATTGACAGTGATCGCCTTTGTAATCAATGACGCTGTCAGCAGAAGTGCATTCCGCTGCAACAACCACTCTTCTTATGCAAAGAAGCCTTTAATCCAATTTCTCCTGATTCCTAAATCACCGTTTATGATTCTAAGGAGTTGAAGCAGAGTCAGGCTTCTGCGCTGCAAGAGAAGGAATCGCTAATTCAGAAACTGCGTCAGTCCTTGGCCCACAAGGATCGGGATTTCAGCGAGGTCGTTCGAGACAGCTCTGCCGCCGACACAGACGCCGTGCTACAGCAGATGCAGGCAACGCTGAAGGATAAGGACGCCTTGTTGGAGGTGACCTCTCCGCTGACCCCTGAGGTGCTGGCTTTTTATTGCTATTCTCTCGATTAGGAATTAATGACTGAGAGGACACAAGCGTCCGAGACCCACCAACGAAGCATCAGCGACCTTCAACTCAAACTCAGACAGCGCGATCAGGAACAGAAGGTAATTCCCAAATGCTAAAATTCCGATTGCAATCTGATTGGAGAAGGAGGCGGAAGACGCGGCTAAGGGAGCAGAGATGAGCCTCAAACAGCAGCTGCAGCATCTGCAGACTGAACTCAATGAAAAGGAGTTTGAGCTGAGCAAAGTGGAGAGCAGAAGCGCTTGGGCCGGTGAGCAGCAGCAGGAGATTCTGGACAAACTGAAGGAGGCTTTGAACGAGAAGAATCGCACGATTGAGGTGTTGGTGGAGAGCGCCCAGGAGAAGGACAAACTCCTCAGCCAGATGCGCGACACCTCGTCCAGCCCCCATGATACCAACGCATCCAAACTGGCTGAGCTGCAGAAACTGAAGGATGAAGTTGCTATGCTGTCCAATGAATTACAGAACAAAGACAGTTTGTGTGCTACAGTCTTAGCGTATCCTATCTTTATTCCAATTTGCAGGTTTAATCGATCGATTAAGGGCCGCTAATGAGAGGCGTAGCCCTAAGTTGGACATGGTTCCAAGACATCGTCACCAGGAGATTGAGGAGGATTTAGATCAGAGAACGAAGGTATGTTGGGCCGGAGAGGGAGGATGGCATTGAAGGTGTTCTTGTAGGCCCTGACACGGGCGTTACGTGTGGAGATGGCTGCGAAATTGCATGTTGTAAGTGCGTTTGCATCGTTGTGCCTCTCTCTCGTCACTGTGTGGTCGTCACTTATTGTAACTCCTCACTTGTATATAATACTTCTTTTTTAGTGGTTTTAATACTGTGTGTCCATTTGTAGAATTTGCTTCATCTTTTGAATCAATGTTCTCTCTTCATAAATTACTGCTCATTCACAACTCTTTGCTTTTCAGAATGAACTTCGTGAAGAGATTGAGAAGCAGAAATCCGTGGAAGAAGATCTTCGCAATGATCTCACTCAACTTCAGCAACAGATACGCGATTCACCCTCAAAGGTAACTCATCCACGACTGTAAAACCCTGATCTCACCTGACATCCCCACAGACTGCGTACGACTCCTTCAGCAATTCCTACCTGCCCTCATTCAACCCCCTCCCAGACCCATCCCTCATCCCAGACGACAGTACTCTGTGCCAAATGTCCCTCCCTCAAGTCAGAGGCATCATCCAGGGACTGCGTTCTCAACTCTCGTCTCCCAAACGACATTCGTCTTCATCCATCAACAACGATGAATTATTGCGCTTGCGAGAGGAAAACCAGAAGCTGACATGGAAACTGCACCTGGTCCTCTACGGCCCTGCCTCGGACCGTGACGTTCGAATCATTCCGGTGCTGAAGCAAGAGCTGGAAGACGCCAGGAGCCAGTTGAGCAAGCACCATCTCTCCAGGGATGAAGAGGCAGACGTTGAGGCGTATGAAACGGAGATCCAAGAACTGAAGGCGAAGCTAAATCACACGGAAAACATTAACGAAGTGCTGCGTAAACAGATGGGATCGCAGAAGGAGCGTGGCAGCAATGAGCAGGTGGGTCGGGATTAAGCGTTTTTTGGTTTGACTGACTTTTTATATTTCTAGCTTCAGATAGAGGCCTTGCAAAACACGCTTGCGTCCACAGAGGCCACCGTGAGGTCTCAATCCGATAAGATGAAGCAGTATCGCAGTCTGCTGGAGGAGGCTGGTCTGCTCACCTCCAGCCCTCTCCCACACGGGCACAGTGACAGCAACCTCGCGTCTCCTCCGTTGTCTAAAACAGCGTGTAGCAAGAGCAGCCGATTGGAAGCATCTCTGCAGCGACTGAGCAAGCAGCAAGAGAACTCTGCCGAAACAGCGTCCGCTCTGAGCCAGCGCCTGGAAGAGGTCAACGAGTACGTCTCTGAGCTGCTTCACCAGGATTGCTCAGGAGAAGTGGACGTGATGGACGTGACGCCCGACAGAGTGAGCCAACTGAAGGAGACGCTGAATGCCGCTCGCTCTCTGCTCGACACCATGCAGCAAGGTCTGTGGTTCATTCTCAATTTTAGATCCTGACGTCATTTTTGTGTTATGAGAAATTGAATATGTACGTTTTCAATGGCCATGTGATACTCATGTTTGGAAGCCATGGTTTGAGTGTCTGTATCAATATTTGATTGATACCTCAACCGTGAATCTGAAGGGCCGTGTGTTGGGTCTGAGATAGCTTCGTCACCTTCGGCCTTAAGCAGTTTAAGCAGGTTTATTTATTCACTGCAGCTGAGCTCCTCATTAAATGAGCATTGCTAGGGTTATATCAAGGGCCTCTTGTTGCTGTGTTTGAGTGCATCGACTACAAGGAAACCTTCAGCTCACTCACTTCTCACATCTACAATTTATGCATCAATTTTTATCTGTGGCGGATTGAGGAGTCATTTTTTTATCCGTATTCATACATGTAAATAATTATGATAACCCTATTAGTTTCCATGGCAACGATTATATAACCCATAGGGAGAGAATTAAAAAAACACATCATTAGGAAATTTTTCATTTAAATAGTCTCTTGGAGGCAGAGATGCTGACCTAAGGGAAGTAATGGCGGTATAACAAGGTCGCTTCGTCCGGAACGAGTGCTTGAAGCAACTTCTGGGTTCTAATCAGCAAAAGCAATCGATATCGAAAAGAGGTCTCTCTTGTTGTTGTTTCCATTATCAAGATTGCACTATACTCTGTGCTCTGCCAAATACCGCGTCAACCGAATTGAGCAGAACGGCGGCGTTCTTGTGAGGAGTCCATTCGCGATGGAGTTCATAATCACCAAAGGCGTCGCGCAACATGTTCTCCAGTCGCGCACAGCCAGCGCGCAGGAGGCCGCCTCCGATGAGTCATCGGACGACCTCTTCTTCTCTCCGCTGTCGTCCGAAGCTGTCTTCTCGGATTCCGATGAATTTCTGTCTCCGAGAAGTTTGCCTGAAGATTATCCGCGAATCATTCCGATCCAAACTGCACTGCGTCCGAATGATGAGCGGTTGGCGGTCGACGAATCTGTTGAGCTACCAGACAAGAATGCGACAGTGCACGTTGCCAAGGAAACCGTTGAGGAGGAAATTCATGCGGCGCCAGGAGTTGATGAGGACTTCAACCAGGGGCAATTATTTGATAGCGGGAATTGTGAAAATGACTCCGCGTCTTCTTTGAGTGGAACACCTCGCGGAGATGCACTCTCTGAGAGTGAGTGCGTCTCATATCGTGTCTTAATACCCTATAATGATGTGTTCTGTAACGAAATTGAATAATTCTCGTTTCAGCGCCGGATGACGTGGATGCCACAGTATGTTCATCCTCCATGGATGACCTCGCCAAGATGGAGCAGCCTCTCCAGGAGCTCCAGGCTGAGCGCCAACTGCTGCTGTGCAAGGTGGAAGTGCTGGACGCCGAAGTGACGCGAATGCAGCAGGAAGTTCTCAAGGAAAGAGAACGCACGAACGCAGCGGAGAAGGAGGCGAAGAGGGTTCAGGAGGAAAAGAGGAGCATTGAGGAGGAGTGGAAGAAGCTCAGTGAGGAGCTGCAGGAGGAGGAACGAAGCACGGAGAAGCTGCGCGCCTGGCTCAAGGAGAACCAGGCACGCGAGGAGATGCTGCGCCAGGAGCTGTCCAGGTACGCCGCCTTGTTTAGTTATATTTTATTTAGTTATATTTATTTATTTATATTTTATTTATTTATATTTATTATTACCGTTATAATTATTATTATTTAGCCATTTGGCTGGCTCCATTTTGCGCGCCATATCAACAGAAACTGACCCCAATAACAGGGTTTCCCCCCCCCCCCCCACCCCTCCCACAAAAAAAAAATTGTCATTGCTCTTATTTGTCATCGCTCGTTTATTGTTTGAGTGAAATTGATGACCGCCTGAGATCTAAAAATAGCCAGAGCAAAAGGCGACTGAAATCGAATGTTACCATAATTAATAATTATAGTTAATTAATTCCGCATCTTCACCGCGCCATGGAATCATAACGAAATATATTGCCGTTGAGGGTTTAGTTAAATAGACGATGGTTCCCTGGCGACCGAATGTTATCAATGGATTAAGACTATAATTGAGAGCACTGCTTGAATCGCCTTATCGCTTATCAGCTTATCTCTCAATCGACAATTTTATCGATAATGAAATGTCTTTCAGTTGTTAAACGAAATTTTCGCGCGGGGGGTTGTGAAATAGCGGGAAAAATTTCAATTAAAAATTAAATTTTAAAAACCAATTTGCCAAATAAATTGCAACTTGAATTTCTCGTTTGCGGGTGTATGCGCTGATGCGAATGCCTGAAGCGTGCTGAGTGCGGCCGCACGTGTTGAGAAGCCGCGCATCGCTGTTCTTGCGCATCGGGTTATCTGCGCCTGCATCCCTCGCTGAGCCGACAGCGTTGCTCTCAATATTGTTTGCAGTCGCGGGAGATGCTCGTTGCGCAGTGTTTCGTGCTGTTTTTGTCTCCTTTCGTTCCACTTTTGAAAGAATCGCTGCTCGGCGGATTCAGCGTTCAGTCCCAAGCGGATAAAATGTCGCCCGCATCGGGATATTACTCGCAGCGAGCATTTCGCGTGGTCTGCCGTGCGTGACGGTTCGATTGGAATACTGCTGGCTCGCAATCATGGCAATGGCATCTGTTGACGCCTCTTGGCGGCAATCGGCGCCGCTTAACTGGGCGATAAAAGGGCGACATGCGGAGTCTTGGGCCCCGCCGGAGGATGTACACAACACGAAGCAGTACCTGTACTGGGTGTACGAAGGCAGCGTGCGCACAACGCTGCTCATCAACGCTGAAATCAACAGGTTAATTAGTACGGGAGTAGGTCAGATGTTAATCAGCCACAGGTGCTAATTACCGGCCATTATGGCAACCTGTGCATGCTGAGAAATCCTTTGATCGAGGCTATGATTGCTGTTGTTCCAATCTGCGCTTCATGCATATTTAATCCGGTTTTTCCTTCTATTTTCAGGATGAATGGTGAAGTCGACAGCCGCAACTCCACCATTGAAACCTTGCAGCAGAAGCTGCAGTCAGTGCAAGAACAGCGCCAGCAGCAGCAGCAGCCATCCTCCCCCCACTCACTCTCCTCCCGCAGATCTTTGTCTCCAATCGAGAGAGCGCGTCACCCAACCTCCACGTCCACCATCCTGGACAGCATGCACACCAACGGCACAGTGCACTCCCCTCCCTCGCGACAGGGCATCAGTGAACTGGAGTCGCTTCCCTCCACCGAAGACCACCGTCCAAGCGTCATTCAACCCGTGTTCCGCATCTCTGACCCGTCACCCAAAGAGATGAGTATCACCGAGTACGCTCAGGAACTGAGCAAGTTGAAGTTCCGCTTGAACGCCATGGATACCATGAACCAGTCGTTGCGACAGGAGCTGCACGTCTATGACAACATCCAGAACTCATCCTCCGTAGGAATCCAGAACTGCGCCTCAATGTCTCACGACGCCAGTCAGACGTTCATGACGGACACGACGGCCAACAACAGCAGTTTCTTTGGATTGGAGGGTCATTTGTATGAAATACGGCAGCTGCAGAATGCGCTCATGGATTCACTGCGGCAGAATGATGAGCTGCGAATTCAGCTGCAGCAGAAACTGGCATCTTTGGAGAGTGAGCCCCAAAACCAGCGTTCGGCTGCCGCGTCAGCCAAAGAACTCGAAGCGAAGCAACACAGAATTGACATCTTAGTCAGGTACGCTCTCCTGCAGTCGTACTTGATCTGTGCATTCGTCATTGTGTGTACAGCTGTCGTCTTAACTCTTGGGAATTCTTCCTTGATTCTGGCATTTGTTGTTTCTTCATTTAGGGATCTGGATCTGGTGAAAACGCAGCTCACCAAACAGACCAACAAAGTGGCGTCTTACGAGGAGAAGCAGTCTCATCACGCAGCGTCATCGAAAGAGCTTGAAGAGAAACAGCGCAGAATTGATGTCCTCGTCAGGTGGGCAACAACGCTTAAGATGATTGCATCTGCGCAACCACTGAGAATTTGTTTTTGCAGAGATCTGGATTTGGTCAAAACGCAGCTTTCGGTGCAAACCAGTGAAAAGGGACGACATCAGGCGATGTGTGAGAAGCTGGAGGCGGAAGTGAGCGAAATGTCACAGCGCATCAAGTCCATGGACTCAGAGAAAGTGGCGGCCGACTCGGCGCTCAAGGTGGCCAACAGCGAATTCAAAAGGTTCGCACGCCTCTCATAAATCATAACGTACTTTTACCTTGAATCAAAACGTCTCTGATGGTCATAACGTACTTTTCTCATGAATCATAACGCACTTTAGAATGAAGTCTTGCCGCGACAGCCTGAAGCAGCAGCTGAGGGAGCAGGCTGACCTCAACACGACGCTCAAACTGGAAATGAGCATCTACGAAGCTGCTGGCCTAGATGACCCTCACTTCAAAACTGGCACAGGTGAAATATCAACCTCATGACCTTACACTGACCTGATTTATGGTTTCATCAGGCCATGTGCAGCATGATAACAAATCGTTGAACCGACTGCTTTTGCAACAAATGCGTCAGCTGAGGAAACAACTGGAGAAGTCCATCCACAACAACAACCAACTCAGGCGCGATCTGGAGACGTACATGCATCAACGCAAGACGCCCGATCTGTTCCGCAACCATGAAGAAAGTGCGTTTCAAATTCTAACTTGTTTTTCTCTTTTTTGTCTTAACTCACTGTTGCACCCACTGATCTTTTTGTCCTCAGTGAACTCTTCATCTCGGTCTTCTCGTGCCACCAGTCCTGAGTCTTCCATCAGCTCACGGCTGAGCTATATCAGTCGCCAGAACGGTTACCATAGCGATCATGATGTGCATCGCAGCTCCTCTTTGCACTCTGCAGCTGTTCCTCCCTGTTCGTCCAATGGTATTCTTGCACTGTGCACACTTTCCTAACTCCTTGTTCTTTATTTACTTTTTTTATTTTTTCAATTTTTTTGCGTGTGCTAATGTTGACCCTATTTCAGCTGCCAGTGGAGACACAATGTTCCCTCAACAATACGATCTGCTCAGAGGTGGGTTGTTTTATGCACTCGATGACCTCTTCATCTATACTTGTTGTTCATCCAGAGACTTCGGCCTCCCTGCCTTCGGAGGCTCTGCTCAGTGGTCAGGTCGAGGCACACATGCGGTACAGCGCTCTTGATGCCAAGCGTCCTCCAAGTGAGTCCTCCGTTCATGTCAGCCATTCATGTCATCCACGGCATGCTTATCCGCTTTGCATGATGGTGTTCAGAGATCGATCAGTTTCATTGCGTGGCAATACGTTAGGAATATGTTTGGTTCATTTTAAGATCTATTTATTTTAATCTGTATTTGTTTACAGTGAAAATCCTGTAGTTATAGCCACTAATCTCTCCTCAGTGAGGGATTGCGTATGAACCGTGCATGAATTCCCCTGATTCTTATAGGTGACGTTGGCTCCCGCCTCCGAATGTCCACGGGTAGTCATTGCACAGGTAACCATGGCAACGGTCTGCTTCTGTCTCCTTCTGATTCTCATCTCTAATTCTCCACTAATCGCTCGTTTCTCGTATTTTCTTCTAATCATTTTGTTTGTCACCGGTTTTATCATAATTTTCTCTCAATAATTTCATAATCAATTCTACCTTGCATTCTTGAATTATAATACGCATGTCTAATGACTGGATTCAATTGATTATTTAAGAACTGCACCTAGGTGAACTTTATTTAGGTTCTAATCTATATGCTTGTATGATTTAACTCAGCATCTCTGAATTCTCAGGTCTGTCTCCCAACCGCATTGGATCTGACCTGCGCTCGCTGTATGCGGTTGGATCTCTCGATGATTATGAGCTCCTGAAGAAGCAGACGGCTGAGAGTCAGATTGCTCTTGCTGGGGCTGACGCCATCATCAAAGAACGCCTCGCTTCATTCAGGACGGCCAGTCCTTCCCAGGTAAGAGAGCGCTATGTAATTGCTACCCTAAATGACCAGCGTGGATTTCAAGTTCTCAGTCAGATCTGTATATTGCACCCTTTTTTCTTCTCCACGTTTTGCGTTTGTGGAGAACAGGTCTCGTACTAAATCGTGTGCATTCATGTCCTTCGTCTTTTTGATCTATCTGAATTGTTTCTTTTATGATTTTTTGTGAACGCAGAAAATCAAGGTGAGTTGCTCTTCTGGTGCTGAAACCCCCTTCCCCTCCCTCCCTCTTCCCCTTCCCCTCCTCCTTTCCCTCCCCTTTCCTCTTCCTGCTTTTTGTTTTTTATTTGAAGCGTGTTTTTGATAAGAACAGAAGAATGTCATTCTGTGCTTATGTACATTGTTGCATCAGTGCATGCTTTCTCTTATTTGCTTAGTTAAATTAAAATTGTACAAGCGTTATTGGATAAATTGCGTTGATGATCTATCCAGAATTTGGTGTTAACTTCATTATCACAACTCATTGGCTTCAACTTTTCCTTCAAATTGTGCACAGTGCCAAATGTCGTTGATTTTTTTGAGTACAACACCCTCAGGCAAATCTCCACCCGCCTCTCCAACCTACGAACCATCAGCGAAGAAGAGAGGCGTCTGGTTGCTCTTTTCTGGCTCACTCAACTTCCTGTGCGAGACGAGAAGGGCAACTTTGTCGATTTGAAACTGGCGAGAGAGGTAAGTTGATGAGAATTGATGTTGAAGCTAAGCAAATTGATTGAAATATAAATGATTTTGCGTTGAGTGGGTTGTTGATGAAATGTGTACTTGTGATTGTGGCTGATCAGGATGACGTTCTCTTCTCCGCTTCTATGTGGATTCCTCCACCGAGAAAGGTAATCTAGTAGAAGGTTCACTGGGTGCAGTGTCGCTTTCACTTTCCAAGAGGAGGGTGGGGGAGCATGTTTCACAGGGGTCAACGGGGTCAGAGGGAGGGTCACTCATCACGCACGGATCACTGTTTGTGTCTACGCAATTCTCAGATGTTGCGTGTCCACAGAACCAAGATTTGCAGCGACGTTTGCTGCAAGCGCAGAACAACGTGCAGCACCTGAAGGACGGCATGGAGTCAGCCATTGGCAAGATGGCCTCTGACCTGCGTCACAAGAAGGAGGCCACCGGTCAGCACTCACGCAAGAACCAACAGGACGACCGTGTAATTGATGCATGTGAGTGCTGTGCCAATCACTGTACAATCATTTGATTATTTCCTTAGCCTTATCTCTTATCTCTTTATTTTATTTCTCTTTTTTTTATCAGTGTTTATATTTATCGTATCTTATTTTCCAGTGAGTGCACATTTGAAGGTTTTGTGTCAGGCCAGTCGGAATTTAGAATCTACCAGAGATGGCAGCAAATCGTGAATAATATTTCCTACAAACTGCATATTTTCGTTGTGTGTCGAGTGAGATTTCTTCCCCATTGCTTCTTTTGCGTTTACTGTCTTCATTGTTCAAAATGGTGCATGCGTTAAATCTTTGAATCTATTTGAAAATCCGGGGGGGAAAAATCTGTATTTATGATGGAATTTTTAAAAGTGCTATTTTTGTGAGACGATTGTTACGGAGTACATATCTATTTTATGTATTTTTTTATTGTTCTTTGTACCATTTTTTTCTTCCTCAATTGTATGTTTATTGTCATCACATTATTCTGAGAAATATTTCAAGGCCTTCTTCTTGTCTATTGTTTTCATATTTTGGCTTTTTGCATCACCTAAACATTTTATGTCACTAGTTAATTATACAAATTTTAACATATCTCACCAATCAGTCATTATGCACTTTTATTGCAAATCCACTGCAAGACTTTTCAAATTTTGTCACAAATCGTTTTCAACATTTTTTTTAATGGATTTCTCTTTGGAATCCTGGTTCACAAACATGCAATAAAGAGATTAACTTTTATCAACGGGAAACAATTGTTTGCTTTTCTTCAAATCCAAAATTCTGATTCTGCAAAGTATTCATGTTGTGAGGGTTTTCAGAGCACGAAATTCAGCTGAAAAGGAGTGCTCTCTTGAGACACAAGCAAACATGAAGCAAGTGAAATATTGTTTGCCATGTGATATATGCCCAAAGGTCACGGGTCATGTGATGCTCAATAATATATAATTTATTTCATACAACTCGTGTACACTAATGTGGAAGAATGAACATAGAACAAAATAGAAAAAAAAATTTCAATGCCTAATACATTATATGGTACAGAAATATTGGCAAAAAATAGTTCTTTCCTCAAGCATGGGAATTATTTATTGATATCAGGTCTTTTATCGCATCGGAAACTAATTTCTTCGTGGCTATATGAATTTAGGTGGTGATTCCATATTAGTTGCAGAAAGTTGAGACATTGAGTACTTGCCAGCATAGGCAAGTGCACCCTGTAAAGTAGTGTCCTAAATAACAACCAACATTCAATTTAGAAAGAGAAACCAACAATTCATCCAAATATAAACAAAACAATATCGGATCATAGTAGAAGTTACTCCGTTCCATTTTACTTGCATTCTTTGCGAGGTATACATGTTTAAAAGCAGTTTAATTATCTTGGGACATATATATTTTCTAAAGATTGAAAACAAATGAACAAAATTCACACGATCAAAAGCTTTGTAGCATCGAATCATCATAACAACATAAACAGGTGAATTATTACAAGCGTAATATCTTAGGACTTCGTGCAACATAAAAGAACAAGTTGTTGGAGAGTGATTGGCTTTAAAGCCGAACTGGAGATCAATAGTTTGGAACTGGCTGATGTTAAGATCTAAAATTACATTGTCAAATACTTTACACATAAGAGAGCAATTGATCTTTAATTATTACTATCATTCAATGATTTCCTAACATATTTTGAAATTGGGATCAATGCGGAAATAGACATATCACTAGTAGTGAATGAGAACTGGAGCATAATTTGAAAGAGAATAAGATCAATGGACATGCATTATGAAAGTGATCAAATACAATTCATTATGCCCCATCACTCTTATTGGGTTTTAACTTATTAACAGCATTATGTACAGATTGAGGGGTTACAAGAGAACTATCCTGCACATTGCACTCACACTTTCCTTTGTTACATTGAGATTGGATGTCATAACTAACTTCCCTTAACAAGGAATGCATGTAAATAGGAATATATCATCTTTTTCCTTGAACACATCACAGATATCATCATCACTAGAAACATTATCCATGCAACTTGGAGGAAGTGGTCGTCCTTTGGGTTTTTTGTTTGTTTGTTAAAGAGGACATCTGACTCCCATGATATGGATTCTATTACTCTGGCTACGTCATGGCTCTGATTGTTTTGAACTAGTAGCGGGTGATAGAGGATGCCTCCCAAAAGACAAATACGCCTTTTGACTAAACTATTTTTTAGACATTACGCTTGTTAATTGTGGACTAATTCCTTGATAAACTGAATTTGAGAGGTTTAAAATCTCGCTTTCTTCTCGTGTTCGAGTTCATACCGACGATACCGGCGTCATGTCACAAAAGAAATCTCACACTCTTTCTTCTCGTTTCAAGCTATTCTGGCTGAGTAGGGAAGTAGTATTTTAATTTGTCTTCGACATCATTCATAGTTGACCAACTTTCCCTCTGTCATCATTCACAAAAGCCAATAGAATCGATCTAAACAGGTTCCGAAATGAACAGAGGTCCTCTTTAACTTCGTTCCAGAAAGATCTCTGATTATTTCATAATAAGGCTTCAGCCATTCCATTCTTCCTTTTTTTTTTTTTTTTTTTTTTTTTTTTTTTTTTTTTTTCGCTATGTCATGGACCGAATCATTATCAAGCCGCCCATTGGCGGTTGAATTTTGAGATTTAAAAAAAATGATCAATATGCGCGAGCGAGAGTTATTCATGTCACTTTCGTATGTGAAATCGATTTCACCGACATTTAGAGACTCACATGGACTCAGGTGTAACATATCATTGAACCTGTTCAAGGCAATCGTACGATGAGAAGATCGTCGAAAATCGGTATTCAGGTCACCACAGACAATAACGTGATCAACATCGTAATGGGTTTCTATTATGCCATGCATGCAGTTAATAACATCATCAAATGATTCGGAGGTATTTGCATGTCCATCACAAGACATGTATTCATTCAATACCAGATAATGAACATTATGGACAGATGGTTTGCACGGGTGGACTCTTCTGTTAATGGACATTTCAAGTGGTTTTACAGTCACGGGTGAATTCATGGGAATAATGCCTCCACAAGGCCTAAATTCCATTTAAAAGTATACTTCCACTTATACCAGACTGACCAAAAACAAGAATATTACCAAGCGCTACATTAAGCAAAAACCAAATGTACATGTATATAAATAGAATATCATACTGATGTAGAATCTTCTTAAAGGGAGGGAGAACTGGTTGAAAATGGACTTTGAGTCGTTATTTGATGCACCAAAGATGATTCTTATGCCTGGCCCACACAAACGATTTCGCGGGAGATATAATGCTAATTAGGCGTGACGTCAGTCGCTGTGATGAAACACCGAGTTCCCTATCTTTTACAATGGGCCTCGTCATATCACCGTGTCCTGCGACTAAACCCCTTGATATTTTTTTATTTTCTTTTCGGAAATAGATAGAATAATCATTTTGCCACCAGTCAGGCGCAAACAAAAAATATTTTTCGCTATTTTTCTTACTTTAACAAGCGATTTTCTAGGACACCTACAACGTTTCTCACCCTGAAACAGTAAAAAGGTCAGCCAGAGTGCACCACGCATGCGCTTTCGTTTCGTAAACAACAAAGATGTCCTTTTATGGCAAAGATGCTCTGCTCTGATTGGCTGAAATCGATAGCTTCACGAGGGGAACGGGACCAATCAGCCATCAGCCAAACCAAGCCATCAGCTGACGTTTGCCTCCTATACTTCGCAA
>KB300390.1:147985-191375 GCA_000328365.1 Capitella teleta
CAGCTCTTACATAATATTTACTTTAAGTTAAAGTAAATATTATGTAAGAGCTGAATCAGCGAATCGGCGAGTTCACTGTAATGGGACGCACACAAAAGGATGCATGTACGAGTACATGCATGCATGTATTTGTAAATAATATAATATAATGCATGTAAATGCCAAATGTAAAATCTCAGCCCTCTTCAAAGAACAACACGCTCATCTCCGGAGCTGTCTTATCGGGTAGAGTGTCAACAGAGACGATTGCTCTTATCAGCTTTCGCTGCCTCCTCGCGGCATGAAGACGATCAAAGAAGGAAGCCGCACTATCCTCGCGGCGCTCATAATCGATTTGAGAGCGAAATCCACGCAACCATCCAGTCTCCTCCCAATATTGCTCCGTGCATATTGATACGCAACATGAAACATACTGACAGACACCAGTAACGCACTTGACCGCATAGTATAAACCGTGCAATGCTAAGGATAGCGTTAGTTAATGCTCAACAGTCAGAGATATAATTATTATATATAGAGCTAAGGAGAAATATGTAGTCAGCTAGCGATGATACAAATTTTAAAGGATACTGTGTAATTCTGAAACATTACGTAACTCTCATGAACAAGCCCCAATGCGACCAATATAGAGGCTCCATGAAGCAGCTCATGGATAACGCATTACTGATAGGAAAAACTAGCCAATCACACTCCATCAATCCGAGATTACGGGGTCATGGATCCAGCAGAGCAGGGTGGGATGCGTCAGCGGTGGATCGTGATCCAGAAAACAGGACGCGAGCCCAGGATCCGTCGCTCATCGCCCCGAATGCATCGTGCGTCTCCCGTCTGCGGTTCTTTTCTTTATTTTTCTTCTGCGTCAATGACAGACAAACAAGGGATTGGCAGCATGGCCCACAGCTAATTCCGCCCGTATCTCAGCAGGGGTGCCCAGGTATTTTCTCATTAGCTCCCCCCTCCCCTCCCCAAAAGAATGAAAATAGACGCGCATTTTTGAAGTGTTAACGAAGCTGTACGTGTTCAGGGTCAATTTTATCTTTCTTATGGCGTAAGGATAAATTGGAGCAAGAACCAAATAGCGCACGCCTTGTCTCTTTGAGTTAGGCCTTGTGAACTGCATGGCGACTGTTTGTTGTCGCGTCGATAGAATCAATAATCATGCATTATGTAATCGAGAGTTCCGGGTGATTCTCGGTTATACATCACGTGGAACTACATGTGGCTCACCACTTGCTTCGATAATCCATGGATTGCATGGCATCACGAATACTTGAATTCACCAAGTAGCATACGACAGGTGAACTGAATTGCTAATCAGAATCACAGCATACGCTACGAGACCTCCGGCATTTCTGTATGTGCAAACATGAACTTATTACATCATTATTGGCTCGTATATTTCGCGCTTGTTGTGGTGCAAAACGAGGGAGGATCCGAGCCACCTGTGGCGGGATGAGTGATGAGGCACATGACGAGAGCACATTGTTATAATCCCCGGTAAACATCGAGTCCTGTCTGTTATCCAATATGATTCAGGCTTATGGTTTGCAAGTGGAATTGCGGTCTACATGAACACATACAATACAACGCCAGAGAGCTCGTGTGTGTGTACAATACTAGTATAAAATCCCGGGTGAAACCAATGATTACATGATGTGTATATATATTTACTGATCCCCACTTTGAGTAAGTATAATTGTACCCGTATATAATATTATATATAGCATTTTATTCGCACATAATCTTTTGCAATTTTTTATAAATGAGAGAACAAGAAAAACAGAAGAGAAAAGGGACATATAACAAGGAAACAGTTAAGAAAAATAAATAAATAATAATGACTGAGTTAGCTTATGCTTTGTCGAGGCGCAACACATAGCAACTTAAGAGCCGACTTGCACCCTTCGTAGTCTAAAGGACATAAATAATCGCCATCGATTACATAACTGAATTCTTATAATAATGGCTAAACAAACAGCAACAGTTTCGCTATCAGGGAGTGTGCAACATTCATTTGTTTAAATACGTAAAACATGGGAAAGTTCAAATGAGCAGAATGATTCTACGTTCATCTTCAATCTGGCCAAAATCTCTTTGAAAGTTATTCCAAAGTCAGACAGACTATTGCAGGAATGCAGACAGAGCTTAGACAAAGCAGGGTTTTCAGACATCAAAGATTTCTTCATAAATTTGCAACACCTAATTAGTATCTGAGACTTCGATTCAGGTTTGGAGCAAATAAAAGGGAGATATGACGATCTCGTCAATTGACTTAATTTACAAACATGTCTAATCGAACGTTTCCACGCAGTTTCAAACGCAGAAAATGCAGTAACGTTGAGAAGCTCACAACCATAAAAACTTGTGCAAAAAAGGAATTAAACAATTATGTGTCATACACGCTTATGAGTTATAGTTAACAGATTTGCTCGTGAGTTTGTGCGTTCTTTTAGAAATACGGTATGGATATCTGACTTCGTCAAACAATGCTGTTTGGCATGAGAACTCCGTGATACACCACAACGCTCCGGTCAAAATTATTGGTAGAGCATACATAAAGAGCAGGCATCTCACGAAGATATACTTCTGACTGTTGAGTAGATGCGAGAACATGTAATAAATATAATTTATATCCCTTGCATTTCAAACATCCTGATCATTCCAGGTATGATCAGTATAATTATAATTTCTTTCACGACTTTCGTAAATTGATTTGCCGAAGAGAGATAAATGAAAAATCATGAATTATCGACACTTGTGAAGAATCCTTGGGTGGACTTTTATGCTGTGCCTAGGGTCGGAATAAGTATATATAATGAGGCCTGTATTAAAATATAAAAACGATCTATTAATGGATAAATGATTTAACACTCAATATGATCACTAACCAAAAGCTTCAGTTCAGCTGGTTAAAGAGTTGAATTGAATTCATTAGGAAATATTGATTACTAATTAACGGCGCTTTAATTGTTGAATTGTTTCATTGACCTGTGAAAGGTGTGAAAAGTGATTGTGCGACCGAAATGCCGACTAAGCTGCCACTCAACTCAGACGCCTGAGCTGCGTTCCACAGTTAGGACTAATTGCAATCAGAACCTTAAATTTCGCCGCATAAAAGTGGACAAGATCGCCGATATGGCATTCGATATCCGATCAATCTTGATTGAGCAAAGAAATCGCTATGGACGCAATCCAGAAAAAGGCCAACGACGACCTCATCTCGGACATCTACCAACAATTCGCCTCAGTGACCCTCAAGTACCTGAAAAGCAGCCAACAAATGGAAATTCTCGAGCAGAAAATCCGAGAAGTGAAAGTCAGATACGAGAGATCATTGCAGCTGCGATCGCCGCTGGTGATGCAGCTGGAAATACAGCTGCAGGTCTTCGAGGGAGTATGGAACGCTTACTCAGCATATTCTGAGAAGCAAGTTGAAGAACTCCGTGAGTTGGGCAGACTGCTCCTGGAAGGAGGAGAGGAGACGGGCGAGGATGATGATGAGGATGATGAGGAGGAGGATGATGAGGAGGAGGTGGAGGTGATGGAGATCCAGTGAATTGAGATGCACTTTCTTCACCGACAAAAACTGCTCTTTTCAGAGCAACCACTTCGTACAAGACGATACTAAGTGCTGCCGAAAGCGAACCCTATAAAGTCTACTTCTGATAATAAGGAATGTCTAGAAACCTACAAATGATTAACGAGAAAGGAAATACATTCGCTTAGAGCTGAGTGCGACATTATGTAACCACAATGCTATGTGTTGTTTCCAGAATGGCATAGTGCCTTCAGCTGCATGCGAGCCAACACCCAGATTATCTTCATCAGCCTCGCAACAGCAAGGATCGTCTGTTGGTCATCGTTATGTAACGCTAATAACTGACCCAATTATAGACAGGTGACGTCGCACAATATGTTTGCAGATCCGTGTTTGCACAACATTTTATTGATGGCATTGACTTATCATCCGTATCAATACTAGCTGATAATAATTGTTCAACAATGTCTCACTGCACAATTTGCACATATATGTCACATACAAGACTTAGTACAATAACAATGTACGTGGGGCCTATACGTATAGAATTATCTATACTTATAGATAATAATAATGCAACCAGTCAAATTTAAAAGATAGATAGCAAAACAAGATATCCATTGGTTCTCATTAACAATTTATCACGTGATGCACTTACAATAATGGTCATAAGCACATAAGGCTAAGCAGCACCTCCTTGTTTTCGCCAGATATTCGAATTCGAACACACCACCCCCCTCCCTGCCGTTGGAGATCGCTCGCCCGCCCGATCAGCTGATCGGGGCCAAAGCAAAAGGAATCTGCGTACATTTCTTGGCTGTCTGCCAAAATCCAATGATGAATAATGGAATGCCTTCGTGGATCTCGATTGAGTATTCCGTTTTTGACGCTTCGTCCGTCCGGAATTTCTATTTTTACTTCCCGAGTATTTGTAAACAATTCATGTTGACGCTTACCCGCGTTTGATTAATCTATGTTGTGAAGGGAACATATAGCCTGCTCTTGCCACATATATGACGATCAGAGGCTGGAACGCTTGTGATACATGCGTCTTAAAAAAGGCACGCCTATAGCCTATATTGAGCTATAGGCTATGATCAATTCCTTTTTAACAATGTACATATGCATGCTAAGGTATATACCCTTAATAAATTGAAACAGCTTACTTGTGGACCACCCCGTATCGAGCTGTGGGTGCACGTGCACTCATAATGAGCTGCATGATGCCGACGATTCAAGCTTAACTGAGAACCGTGGCTAATTGGAATCAGGGCTGATTAGCAATTGTAATCGGCGGTGATTACATCAGCGTTTGCATAATGGACATTCATCTTCGACGCCGCATGCAGTGAGTGGCGATCAAGAGAAGAATAAGAAGAACCCTTAATGGTATGACTGATTGGCTGACTGTTGAACAGCAATCAACTAAAGGCTCATTGTGTATCTACAGATATGCCGACGTATATATCCCACGCCAGATTGCAATAGCGTACACATTGCATACACAGTTGAACAGTGTACGTATACAGACTCAAAGCGCAATCAAGAGTAGGCGGGTAAGTTAGATGTGAGTTACAGGCGGCGATTAAGTGACTCCAAAGTGCTTCCAGAAGGATGACCTTGTAATGGATTTCCTGATTTAATACGAGATCATAAAACGAAGCTGAAACCGTCGAGATATCCGAGAAGTCTTGCTCTCGGGGCGTGGTTCAAAGGCATAAGGCATTGGCATCGCCAGTATAAGGTTACATCAGTCTGCGATCGTAGATTGCACCCGAGTTGGCTTTTTTTTCTTGATTTTTTTCTCTCCTGTGCATGGGATACAATACAAAATGATGATTTAAGGCTAAGGCGTGAGATGGGCGTTGTATTCCAGCAGTATTCAATTTTTCACCAATACAGCTGAGCATTTATTCCCGTTGAATTCACGGCAGACGAATCGATTGAAACAGCCGAGTGCATCAAACGTAGAAACAGATGGCCATGCATTCGCCCTCAGTCAAAACAGATCCACGTGCCGGAGTATAGCCTACATTTTGGCCTCCCCCCATAATTTTTTTGGGGTCTATACCCAATTCCTCGTGCTCAGCATTTCTACCAGGGCCTATACACCCCACCACATGCTGCGGAAACACAAAACGGAGTTTAACATACACAGGGCCAATTAAAGTGAAGTGAGATTGTAGACAGACATGTGCTACAACGCAGCACATGGCAGGGCATAACCTCAACCGTTGATATTTCATAGCGATAGTTGCATAGGTATAATGACCCCCTCCTTATACGCCTATCTTCGGAATCTAATCCACTTATACAAACAACGTCCTATGCAACAGCAATTAAATCCACGCCTTTCTGGTGTATTTGCATGCAGACCATGTATATATACATGTTGTAGAGCAAATTTTCGCTACCGCATTACGGCCTATTATCGAATAACCCCGAAATCTATTGGCACAACATTACATAGTGTGATATACCATAAGATTATATTATAGTCTTAGCGCTATCAATTGCGTGCACATGTACAGCCTAATCTATGGGATAGGAAATTGCGTGGTCAATTGGAGGACGTCGCATGTAAGTCCAGGTGGCTTAGTTCTGTATATGCGGACCATTAATCAATGTGCTGTTCGTGTATTAATTCATGGAGAGAATTGTGATCGCACGAAAGTGTACGAAGGACACATCAGGACAGCGAGCGCAAACACTGCACTCGCGAACACCTGGGTCCTGTTGAAAGAAAAAAACGTGGATTTTGGATTGGATGAAGGAGCCATCACAATGGGCTATTGATTGGGGCGCAACCAAAAAGGCAGCGACCCCTTGGGCTGTGCAGGGGTCGAAAAGGGTAAATTAGCCTGACTCATCGCATCACTGAATGTCCTCCACCATGCCCGGTCTTGGACTTATGGCGTTGGCTTGTTTGCCATATATGGCATTGTCTGCATCCAGGGTCGCATGGGTTGCGACCAGGGAAGCGTGCCTGTTTTATGCGGAAAAATGACACTGTATATGCATGTACATGGTAAGCATGGTGCCACTCAAGGGATGTTTTATGACTTTTATCTATGCTTAAAGGGGGATGTGTGGTCGCCGAAACGCTAAGCCATATACATGTAGATATAAATCGAGTCTATTCTCAGCCTTATGTACGCTATGTATGTCACAATTAAAATGGAAATTCATTGCGTTGTACAGGTTATATGTTTATAAACAGATTACGTGCGATATATATATTATCCGATACGGGATATTAATTGTGCAGACTCGTGCATACACGATACTAATTACAGTGATTAGGCCTTACCTACAAACGAATCGTGCTGTCAATGTACCCCTTTCATCCACACGAAATTGCTGCTTCGCACAATGCAGCGTTCTGATATCCACTGAGCGTATATGCGCAATGCGGCTGCTCTGCAATCGAACCCCCTGCTCCTCTTCCGCCGCCCTGTTTCCGCTCGCACCACTCACCTCAGCGGCTGACGTGACGTGGAGATGGGCTGGGAGAAGGGCGTCCTCCTTGCCTCTTCAGATGCTGTGAATGAAGTCTTACGGGAGGAGTGAGCGGCTGGCTGACGCAATAAAACAAACGCCGGTTGGCTGTCTTATCAGAATTACGCGATTCGATCCGCACCCCGACTGCGGCTGTCAATATCAGCGATGCACTTGGCTGTTCATCAGCTGATGAGATCAACACTCGATTAGGATGCAGGGCTCTTTCACTCTGTGATGGAGTGCATTGTGCATGTCATGCTAATGTGTCAGTGGTGATTCGCTCATTATACTGATGACTGACAATGCCGAAATGGACAATTAAGGAATAATTTAGAAGTTGATTATACGTGTACATGTATATAAGTTATATGTGTTGCTCTCACAATGAATTCGATTTCAGGTTTTGTAAATCGAATGATGAAATCGTAAGCGACTAAAGCGGGTCTAATATTTGCGTGCATCTCTCCTCATTTTTATACCACTTGTGTGTATGAATAAAGATATGTATTATTATTATTTCGCGGCTTCTCGACCGCGAAATGACAGGTGGGGACAAAATAACATTAACAATAGGTGGAAATGTGTGACGTCACAATATATCGTTTCGCAAGCAACCTAAAAGAATGACGTCATTTGCTAGTGGAATTCCCGATTAGAGACAAATGATTCGCGGGAGTGGAGTGACGTCATGATTTCTTCGCAATAAAATGCTGAGTATTGCAGACCATGAGAGTGCCGTGAAATGGGCCCTTACTACTAAATATACTTGCAATAATGCAACATCCATGTGCAGGTTCTGCCTTTAGCACAATGATTGCATCATCGTTAATTCGTAATCCTATAGCGCATGAGCAGTTATATGACACCGCGGTCTGAATCAGCTTGCATGTTGGCCTGGGTGTGGGGTCAGAGTTCGAATGAGGTGGAGGCATCGCCCAATCTCGACATCAGCTGATGATCCGCTGACGTGTAAATGTTCATGTCATTGCAGTGTGCTGTTCGACGAGGATCAATTTATGTCGAACGAACCAGCCAATCAGCCTTGTGTATTTGAGTTCATAATTCGTGCATAAAGAACGCGTATAAATAAACAAATAGCACATAGATCACTCTCGCCAATTAAGTCTCAATTAATATGCCATTTCATAACGTCTCCGCTCATTGGCGGCCGTTATGTTATTCTTACGAATCCGCAAAGCAGTGGTACGTAAAACCCTGATTCGAGATTTTATCGAGAACTCAGTGAATGCATGTTGACTACTCTGGCTATCTTCGTGATTGGCATGTGATCGCTATATGCCGAAATCAACCAAAGGTTTCATTGCAATATTTCCGAATTTCAATAGAATTTTTTTGGTGAAAATTCACACTATTTTTAGAAGGAAATACATCTTATATCACTATTTATTGATACTCGAAATCAAATTATGGTTTTATCGGGTTCTGGAAAGGATTTGTAGTCATATCCAACATCGGAATCATCAATCCGGGTTTATCCATAAAATAGAAATCTCTATTCTAGATGGCGCATTCGAATATCATTTCGATCGTCGTCTCGATTAATTAACGTGGTCTAATTCGGTTAAGTCACTCGGAAGTCGATGGTTATCGTGATATAAACAAGTTCTTGTGATTCTGAAGCCATATAACCGAACTTCGTCTCGTCGGTTTGTTTGGATAATTATTTGAACGGATACGTAATCTATGCATCAACCAACACTCTCCAACGTAACTAGAACAAATTCCACAAGGTATATCCCGCATAAAATGTTCAAGTCCGATTTTTATTCATATAGAAAATTAATAATTAATAATATTTGTGAGAAGAAATATAGAAATTCGGAAGTAAAAATGGAGTAAATCCTAGAAAATCATGCCAGGATAAGGAATGGGTAATATGAATAATACGCAATAAAATAAAATAAAATTAAATGCACAGATGTTTCAATTAATTAAAGGTGCCTCGACGGTCAGAACAGAATCAGCCGACATGTGCGCTTCAATCACAAAGGGATCCAGACTTTCTTGCAACGCGAAAGATTCGATGATTTCCTGCGATTTTGCGTTCAAAATAAGCAGAGCAGATTCCGTCGGACGAACTGTCACTTCGTCCGCTTTATATCCATCCATTGCCATCACGACACGGAGCATGCGCGCTCCGTCCTCCAAGGTCACCACTTCCGGCACAGCGCTGCTTCCTTTGGGAGCCATGATGACTGCAAGTGGAATAGTTTAATAGAATAGGTTCTTTAAAATGTTTCAATTTAACAGTAAGGTCTTACTTAATTCGTGTATTGTTAGTTCTGTGGTTAGAAATCTCATCTTTCGCTTCATGAAACGCCGGCAATCCTCCCGGAATATCATTCTATGTGCAATGGAATCCTCCTCACTGCTTTAAACAGCTTTTTATACATTCTGATTTCGTAACTTAGTTGGTGCTCTTAATGCTCTTACTTTGCAGTACTTTTCTTTGCTTTTTTTATATATACTCTTTTGCATGCAGTCAAGAGCTTCTTAGTTTCTATAAACCGTGTACCACATTGTTTTGACCTGTGTCTGAAATAAAGTTTATCTGTCTATCTATCATTGGGATAAATTCAGATCACGTGTCTCTTGAAATTATGATTAGGAATGATGACTAATTAGTATTAATTACATAAATGTTGCCTGTTAGAGATTCGTACATACGTGCTTACATAATTATAACGCAGTGTACAAACATATAAAGGCACCGAAGACTGATTATAATTCTGACTGCACATTAAATCGTCGCTGGGTAATTTGAGTAAACTTAAACTTTATCTACCCCATTCTACGAGTACTAGCTACGGTAATAGGAGGTTAATAGCAGTAGATACATCTACGAATAAAAGAAATGAGACTGACCAGTTTAAGATGCTGGGTGTGAAGATATCTTGCTTCCTTCTTCTTATTCGGATGATCCTTGTCTGCCTCTTTCTCTGATCCCTTCCTCTTTTATACTCACACACCTTCTCTCTCCCCACCTGCATTCTGAGTAATTGTCTATTTTTAGATTTCCGGGGTGCATTCTGGATGGAGATGGGGATGAGTCAATGGAGGCGAAGTTTATGTTTGAGATGAGGAGGCTGCGCTGATGGATGGCGGCGATATTAGCTTTGTGAGTGGGGAAGAATTCGCTGTTAGATGAGTCTGAAATGGTGAATGCGCTTCCGGAATCGAGTCACAGCGGCCGCATCACCCTGTTTTTATGTCTATATTTACTGCATTATTCGTAGTAATATACGCTGATCTGTGCATGTGCATAAGACTGTGGATTTTGATGTTGATTTTGATATATTTCCACAGTTAACGAAACTTCTTGTCAGTCATTAGCCTATTCACAAGAACCTTCGATTGCTGCTAGTTATTGTTTAACCAATAACCGTGAAATAGCTATGACAACAAAGTTATCGGAATCTAAAATTACAATTATTCTGGCGTTGTGTCTTTGATTGCAAATTGATTATTGTGAAAACGATGTTTAAAATGTTGACACAGTCCATCTTTTAACATGGTCTGTGAAATTTTCGATTGATTTGTGTGTACGTGAAGGGTAACGACAGTTGAAATTTGGTCGCCGCCATACCCTACGTGCGTTTCAATATTCTGTTCACATGTAGGTTTACTCTTGTATACACATGCATCGGCAGAAACCTCAACACGATTGACGGTCAGTTTTGGTTTTGATTTCATCAGCATGAATAGATTTTCATAACCTTCTTTGTCTCTTTTAATATTTCTTTCCTCGTCTCTTCTATCTGCATGGGGTATGCATGTACCAGCTAGGGTTGTTAGAAAAGTTCTCGGCATAACACATAGAGCGCGCAATGCTAGAGATGTGAATTTTGGAGGTAAGATAGAGCAACTATTCACAAGATCACAGTCAGCTTTGTTATTTCCATGACATAACTACTTTTTGATTGAGTGCACTTCTACTGACATCACTTTCAAAGCCTTATTTTGAGCGTCAAAAGCTTGATTTATGGGCTTCTCATAACACTTTCTCACATCATCTGATCCTTGATTTTAATTTAGTACACTGCTTGTGTATTGGCATTGCTGTGATAAATTTTTGACGAAATGTGACCCCTGCTTCACTCAAATTGGCGCCAGAGGTGATCAAGTAACTTTCTGGGAAATTTACTGATAAGAATTGATTGCAATTTTCATCTGAAAAGCAGACCTATATTTAGGCCAAATTTCAACTTTCTTTGTTCACTCCTTCCATGTTAGGTCGAGAACTTTTCGAACAACCCTCGTAATTATGTCCAATTGCATGTAAAGTGTGACTTTTCCCCGAATATGAAATGAAATTCTATTCGGAACTAGAATTGAGAAAAAACAAAAAAAAAAAAAAAACAAAGAAAAAAAAACAAATAAATAAGGAAAATTTTTAATTTAAAATTTTCCTTAAAAAAACAAACAAACAAACCTGTATTGCGCAGTGCAAAAATCGCGAATACAACAAGAACCTAGTCATCCACGGTGAATAACTTAACTTTAGACTAAAAAGCCCATAGCCAAGCGGCGACTATATTCACCCTATGAATAAAAAATAAAAATAAAAAATAAAAATTATCTCAGGTGCGTAGTATGCATTGCTATACACGTAGGCCCTAATCATATGCATGTATACCTTCATATCGTACAACGGAAGGCTACTAAATAGAATGCGAATATTTGAAGATGAAGTTAAATCAAATGTACACACTCTTTAAATACACATAATTAAGAACAGTAGATAAGACAACTTAAGCCAATAATGCATATTATGTAGTGATCATTATAAGTATTACTTTATTAGTATTGTTGTTGTTGTTGTTGATATTATTATTATTATTATGATTATTATTATTATTATTATTATTATTATTATGATAGTTATTATTATTATTATTATTATTATTATTATTATTATTATTATTATTATTATTATTATTATTATTATTATTATTATTATTTTTCCTTTTTTTTTTTTTTTTTTGGGGGGGGGGGGTGCAGTTTCGGCTTATAACAATTACTGTAGTTAATTGTTTTCGGGCCTAATTAATACGCATCTGTCTGAAATGAACGTTCATCAGCCTTTCAGCTTGTCGCTTGCATGTCACATTTTTGATTCAGCAGCGTACAGTGTGGCTATTTTTAGATCTTTGGCGCTTGTCAATTTCGCTCGATTCTTGCGAACCGCCCACATTAGTTGCACAGTATATCAGTAATCTACACCCGTTCAGCAAAGATACTCCAATTAGGCCTTATCTAGATAACGATGTAATAGTACAAAATTATAAAGTTTGAATACATGTATATGCGAGGGTTGTTCGAAAAGTTCTCGGCCTAAAATAGAACGCCCAATACTATAGAGACGTGAAATTTGGAGGTTAATTAAATCATGAAGAATAATTTTAATTTGTAAAAGAAGTCCAAACACTAATTAGCGCAGTTTGAACGCGGTGTCGGCCAGGTGATCAAGATGTGATTGTTTCGCATCGTTAACTTTCACACCTGCAACAACCAACTAATTGAACTGTTAGCCAAACAGTTCAACGAGTGTTGACAGCAGAGCGCTGGAAGTTGAACTAAATGCCAGTGTGTCATATTGTCACACCTCGTGCTGCATCGCAGATTCGCTGAACGCAAGCTATAAAAGCAAGACGCTGGTGATGTTCATCATTATTAGTAATTCATTCTCAGATCAAGATGAAGGAAAACGCAGAACTTATCTCCACGCAATTCGATTCTTTCCTGACGGACGAGGAGAGAACGCAAGACGCCTGGGTCACCTTGGCCAGCCTCCTCCTCAAAGACGAGAAAGCCGACGTGAAGCAGCAACTCGCTTGGCTCATCGCCAGTTTATCGTCATCCGAGACTGAGACATCCCTCTCGACAAACGCAGAAGATTCCACTTCCGGGATCTGCAGTGAAGACACCCTCAGCGAAATTCTGAACTGCGGCATGTGCAGCAACTCGAGCTGCAGCTCCCTCGAATGTCCAGATGTCGACGACACTTTGGCGTCGGTGGAGGAGGAGGGGATGACGGCTGCGTCGTCTGGATATTTGGGTGGTGTGTCTGAGTGCTCAGCAGCGTCGATAGAGAGTGATGTGAGTGCACTGAGTATGGATGTCTACAACGGAAGTGTGTCAACCGACTGCGGGTCGTGCAGCTTCCCGTCTTGGCTCTCTTCTTCTCTGGTGAACTCTGACCTTGCAACACTAGGAAGCACACCGATGACGTCATTCGCTGACGTCAGCTGTGAAGTTCGCGTTGGAAGTGCGCTGTCGACCTTCTCCGCTCTTCCTGGGTGGATGTCAGGACTCCTTGGGAGATCTTCTGGTGCGTTGCCAGATGTGCCTTGCACGCAACACGTACTCCTGCAGCCTGCGCCTCGTCGCCAATGGCAACCACGGAGGAAGCCAACAGTATCGCGCAAATTGAGACTGTTCTTCAAGAAACTAAAGAGGACTTGCTAGAATTCACTATTCTCTTGTTATTTTGTGTGTGTAAGTTATTCGAAATTGTATATATATATATTGTACCATATAATGTATTCATGCATATCCTGTGTTGTTTCACGTTGTGTTATATAAAATCTGCAAATTTAAAATGAAAATCCCTGTTTTATATCTTTTAGTTCTCCATCAATTACTGGTAGTAGTTTAGCTGAATCCAAACAAACACCCTTATTATAAAATTAAATTTACAAATCGTGTACAATTTGAATTTCATTTATACTGTAGCAGACCTGCAACGGGTGTTGAATGCTGAAGAATCTCAAAACAAAATAAAAGCACACTGCAACACAAGTGAGGTGATCAGTGCTGTGGGTTCCCGCAGAACAATTCAGATAAAAAAAAAAAAAAAAAAAAAAAAAAAAAAAGAGAAAAAAAAAGAAGAGAGAGAATAAATAATTGCTGAACACGCATCTGTCCATGCACCCTCATCCGACCTCCTGCCCTCCTCACGTAGGCGGTATAAAGGTACATCATTATGTATTCACGGCAATTATAATTATTAGGAAGAAAATGTCGCCGTTCTGACCATACAAATTATAATTGAGCTATCGGACTAAAAGGATAATGCTGGAATAACTCTTACAGTACCACATCTCAATTATGGCATTCTACTCTGGGGCCACAACCAAAGTCAGTTGCTTCCCATTCAAAAACGCGCCATTCGTGCAATAACACTATCTTATAACTCCCACACAAACCCACTATTTAGACATTTCAATATACTTAAAATAACTGACAGAAGAAAAATGTCTGAATTGAAATTTTATTACAAGTAAACAAACAATAACCTTCCAAAATATTTCCTTCCAAACTACATTCAAACAAATCGGCAAACGCATGCGCATCCTCGCCAAACAAGACACGGAAATATGCTCTCCATCCCACCACGTACACCAATATCATTATTATTATTATTATATTATTTCAAATCAAATCTTAGATACACACTAGTACACACAGTTAATAATTTACCTCCACGCATAAAATCACTCTGCCATACGCACTCTACCGATGCATTCACTAAAAAAGCCAATGCACATATAATTAACCAATACTCCACAATATGCACTTTTGACTATACCAAATTGTTACATCTGCCACAATCGATAGCTCCCCTTAACCATCCAATTCACCACTCATATAGATATATTGTGGCGAGCAAGAAACACCCTCGAGACGAATTGACACTAATAATACTTTATTGAAATAATGCCCTATGTATGCGGACTAAATGAGCATATCAGAGAGAGTTTCACTTTGTCCAGGGCATATCAATTAATGTGCATGTCGTTACCACATCACCCCCCCCCTCCCGGTGGGTATTAAAATTATATCCATCCTCAATTCGCATCATCCACCTCTCCAAACTTTCCCTTTCCACCCACTTCCATAAGACCATATTTATTGTATCCCTAGAAAAAAAGTATTATTCCTGATGATAACATATATTGACTGAGCGTGCCTTGAGATGAACAATTTCCAGCCCTTCATTTTTCCAGTTCGGTTTGACCATCAGCCCGGCTAGCTCAGTCGGTAGAGCATGAGACTCTTAATCTCAGGGTCGTGGGTTCGAGCCCCACGTTGGGCGAATTTCTTTTTATTGTTTATTTTGTGTTCTATTTTAGGCCTCCACTTGAGCCAAACTGGCCATCTCCAGGTAACCAGGTGACCTGTAGTCTGAGATTTCTTAGTGAAATTTCAGCTTTTCAACGTTTTTGCTCCTGCAATCACATGTCCTATTTAATTGACACGATCTAATTCACAAACATTCATTTACGACCAGTTTGATGGACTTGGAGGGTTTCGGAACCTTTGGCATTTTGCAGCTCCCTTTATATCTTCTTCTCCACCCTTATTCCTGGGACCGTGAGGAGCTCCATGGATTCCAGGACTGTCCGGACAAGTCTCCCCTTAAAATAAAAACCTTCTCACGTCTATTCTTTTAAATTTTTCAAGAACTTCAAACTTTCACATGGACATTTCATTGCATTTAATCTTCTTTTTTTGAGAGCTGACCAAACAGCTGGTTCAATCATCTGATTAGGACATCAACTTTTTGAGCTGTGATCAATTTAATTACTGGCCGTGAACTAATTAATATGGAATCGGGACAAGGAGTAAACAATTTAATGAGGAGACGGATGAAGACAGCACAGGGAGCACAATTGCAAGGGGAAATAAAAGGCAAAGGAGAGGGCAAAAAGTTAAGAGAGAAACAGGGAACGATGGAGAATGCAGTACCCTCCAGATCGCATAATTATTAAAAGGACAAAACCAATTTGATTGGTCATTGGTGTGATTCAGAAATTGTGTTCGCTGAGCATGAAGATACATACCAAAGTATAGTACAATAGTACAATCAAAACTTCAAAAGATGCCCTGAGAAAAAAACCCAAAAAACCCAACACAAATATATTCAAAAGATGAAAAGCAAATTTAATGATATCAGTGTGGCGAATATAAAACCAGTGAAAGCAACTGATGCGATTACGGCTGAAGATCTCAAATCACCACATTATGACAATGTGAGTGAGAAAACCACTAAGAAATACAAAGATGTTATGATTTCGATCACAGAGTACATTATGATAAGGACGTTATGATTAAACGGAAATGCTGCCTTCGCGGAATGAGGTCTTGCCAATGAGGCAGTTGATGAGGTAGCTGTTGCCGGCAGCACTCTGTTTCTGAGCTTCTTCCAGAATCTCCTTCATCTGCGCCTCGTTCGACCGATCCATGCGCACGCCCATTCCCCCGTAACCCCTAGCAACGCGCTCATATTCCGAGAACTGCAAAAATAATGAAATCAACAGAGCAAATTATGACAAATTTACACGAACCGCGAGTCTGCAAGCAACGTCACTCCCCAGCATGGGAAGTTGCTCTCTTGCGATCTGCATCCAGCAGGCGTCATTGCCAATCAACGCGATTACTGGGGTCTTATGTCGAGTGAACGTGTCAAACTCAGCTGCACTGTAACCAAGGGAACCGTCTCCATACACGATCCACACCTCACTCTCCGGACGGCAGAGCTTAGCACCAAGAGCGAAACCTCCCCCCACCCCGAGGGTGCCAAATGCCCCCGGGTCAAGCCATCGCAGGGGGCCGCGAGGTCTCAGGATGTACGCAGCTGTTGCAACAAAGTCCCCTCCATCAGCAACAAGAATCGCATTGTCTGGTAAGATGTCTTCCAACACATGCAGGAGTTTAACTGGGTTTAAGTGCTGGTCTGTTGGCTGTGAAGTCATTTCACTGAGAAAGAAAACAAGTTCCAGTCATGAATTTCAAATGGTTGCCATAGCAATTTGTCATAAACTTACAGATTCTTTTTCTCTTTGGCATCATCGCGTGCTCTCAGCGTGGCAACCCAGCCTGGATCACATTTATATCCACGCAGTAATGGAAGAAGCGATTGAATGAAACTGCCCACGTCCGCCTGAATCGCCTGAGTGGGCTTCCAGAACATATCTGAATTCTATGAGTAAAAAACAAATGAAAAAATACATCAATGAAAAAAGCACATTTTTGAGAGAGAGCTCAGAATTACCTTGTAGAGTTGATCTTTGTTGCGGTTAACGGAAATGATTTTAGATTTGCGACTTAGCGTGCGACCGTATCCGAGTCGGAAATCACAAACGGACCCTAACAGAGAGGGAACATAACATCAACAAACCCAAAAATATATATTTTCTCCTGGTTTCCAATTTCTCAATTGCTCATCGTTTTCCCTAAATTCTTAAGTAATAACCAGATGTGAATCTGTTGCTTACCGGCCAGGATAACAACGTCAGCTTCCTTCAAAGCATCCCGTCTCTGCTGCCTCATCTGGAGGGCGCTCTTCCTGCCAAGCAGACCTCTCGCCATTCCACCGAGGAAACATGGAATTCCGATTGTCTGTCAGAGGCAGCTGCTTGAAATGGATAAGCAGACGCTTCAACTCACTTCTAGAGCTGATCTGAGTTCATCCACAGGCATCGGGGGTAGGGTGGACTGACTTCCGAGTAGAATCAGGGGACGCTTGGCTTTGCTGATCAGCTCAGCACTTCTTTGTACTATGCAAAGAAAATAATGCATAACAGATCCTGTGTGCTGCTGTTTATAGTAGCATTAAATGGCAAAAACGGAACTCAACTTTCATGAGAGAGGAACCGAAAAACATAAATTTCTACAGTTCATACCACATATTACTGTATAACACATAGTACATATCACATCGATGCATCATTTAAAGACACCTTCTAGATTTCTATTGATAAGATCAGGTTATCAATTGAATTCTTGATTGATAACAAAAGTTTAGAATCAGACCTTGATGATTTGAGGGCATTGGGATGTTGACAGGCAAAGGTGATGTCTCACGAGGCTCCCAAGCGCCAGCGAATAAATTAGCGAGATAATTTTGCAAGTACCTGAATGATAAGAAGATAAAATGATGGCGAGATGAAGAACTACAAGCATGAATTTTGCTGACTCAACAGTTATGATAGATAAGGGGCAAAGAGACACCAATTGAAGTGGCTATAATAATCACGGACCAGTTGACAATCTTCTGCATGAGGCCTTTTCCTTGTCCCGACATGCCCATCTCTTTTGATACCACGCTGTATTCATACAACGTGTCAATTGGAAACTCAATAAACACAGGTCCTGAAGAAAATAACCATTCATCATCAGCGCATTCATCAAGCAATACCGCAACCTGGGGTCCCAGACACGGCCTCCTGCAAAGCTTTGCGAACAATCGGAGCAATATCCCTGATACGGGTGATCGTGGCTGTGAACTTGCACAGTGGTTTGAATAAAGACATCTGGTCAATATCCTGCAGAGCTCCACGCCCCTTCAATCAAGAAGTTAATGAGAAATATTTTCGCTGTACGTGAATGAATACCTTGAGCAGAGAAGCAGCTGCTCCTCCCATCAGCAACACGGGTGTCTCAGCCATCTGCGCATTCTTCACAGCCGTCACAGTGTTTGTCAGTCCTGAAATATGAAACCCCACATAATAATACGCTATTAAAACGCTGAGTTCCGTGTACCTGGACCTGCTGTCACAGCAGCGACGCCAACAGTTCCGGACATCCGTGCAACTGCATCAGCAGCAAATACCGCAGTTGCCTGAAAAAAAGAAAGAAAATGAAAACACATAAAATTATTATTTTCCAAGCATAAACACAACTGACCTCATGCCTTGTGTCAACAATCCTAATCCCAAGTTTCTCTGCGGCAACCAAAATAGGAGAGATGTGGCCACCAGGGAGAGTGAACACAAACTTGATGCCATGGGCCTAAGGGTGAGGCCATGAACACACAGCAATTTGTTTAAGTGCACAGCAAGTACCTTGAGGACATCTGCAACAATTTGTCCACCGTGTTTCTTGGATGTCGGGTCGACCTAAAAGTGGGAAAGAGACACAAAAATCCCATAATTATGTGGTAGAATTATTATTCATCAGGTATTAATTAAAACAGAGGCACACTGTGCCCAGCCTTGCTATGCAGCCTATAGTAACTATAAGTGATGGGCGAATATTGAATTTGTCCGAACATCCAAAGCCGAAGCTTCAAACAGTATATATTCGTCAAAGCCGAATACGGAGCCAAATAGCTGCACTCCATTGCAGTAATAATTATATAGGCTAATAGAATTAATTAATTAACGCCTCTTCAGATAGGACCAATCAAGAGCAGCTCAACGTGTGATTGGTCAGGTTTTGTTACATGCTGTATTGTTACGATGTCCTGCCTTCTTTTAAGCCAATAAGTTTAACAAAATTTACAAAAGTGAGCCATGTGATACTCCCCTGATAAAGCCCCCCAGCAAACTAAATCACGAATAAGGAATTTGTGAATACTATGTTTGTTTGACCATTAATTCTAATTCGATTTCTAAAGCTTATCCCTTCCAATGATCGCTAACCCCACTGTTTACATTTGCTTCACTACTTTACTCGTGACAATTTGATCTTCTCTTTAAAAGTTTGGAGTTGATTTAAAGCATGCTCAGTTGATTCTCATCCATTGTTATGCATTCAAGCGTTTAATGACTGTGAGGAATGCAGGCTCTCGCACGCAGGTGAGTAAATAAAGTGAATTAGAGTTTAATTAACTCAGGAGAAAAAATATTTTGATATTCGGATTCGTTGCAATCCTTTCGTTCGAAGCCAAAGCTTCGGAAAATAACCAATATTCGTAGAAGTCCGAAGCCAAAGCTTCGCCCATCACCAGTAAACTTAGCATGTGAAAATATCCACAGCTTTGCACAGGAGAAAATAATATTGAAGCATTTATTCCCAAAGTGAATGCTCATCGGATGATCGGCAGAAGAAACAATTATTAAATTAACCAATCGAGGATTATCATTATATGATTAGGATACAAAGTTTCACAAAGTGTTAATTATTTAGTAGTCTCAAGCTATTTCATTGATTGAATCATTCATTGAGTCGGGATCATTGACCGATTCACGATTGATTGATCGAGGAAATAGTCACTTCGATATAGCTTAAAATGATTTGATAAAATTAATAGAATTTTCAGCTTGAAATTCAACTTGACTTGTATTGTGAGTTGTGTAGGTTGAAAGTGTCCTGACTCCTAAGACAGTCACAGACAGTCACAGTCACAGTGACTGACCACTGACTGACTGAGTCAGTGAGCAAGTGCGGTGATCATAACGGTGATGATTTTGAGGAAATATTTCTCACCTTGTGGGTCATTTGGTAGAGAATGCCAATTTTATTAAGCACCCCAATCAGAAGCAGGGTGAAAGAGACAACCCCGATTCCCACTGCACAAGGCAGACAGCCGTCGAGGCAAGAGAGGATGCTACCGGAGTCAATCATAACTGCTGTCTCTGTGCAGCTCTTTCACTCCTCAGTCAGTGTTGTCTGCACTTTCCCATTGACCTTTGAACTTTGGACTGACCTACTTTATGACTCACATATGCATCAACATGAATAATCAGATTTTATTTCACCATATTAACATTAGATATAGTAATTCAAGCTGTTTTTGTGATATATTTGTATAAAATAATGAGACAATTATAAAATTGTGTGTTACTAATATTTTTATTGAGATTATATGCGCCGGAAGTGTGTCTACCACTTTGCAGAACAACTTCCGGCTGTCATGTCGTTTTGACGTTTGACATTTCTGCATTTTGTGATGTTTTCCCCGCGATAATTATTCGTTAGTTGTATTTTACTACCTCGGATCATTTGTAAAATGTGTTTGAAGCGTTAAAAATTTTAACAACTTACACCGGTCCCGAGATGCTTAGATGTTACATGATGCATGACTATCAATATCATAATTTAATCTCGTTCCAACTCCAACTTCAAGAGTCCAACTAGTCCAAGCCTCTATCAGTGTCTATAGACTATTACTATATAATATATTAATAATTATTATTATGGCTACATAATGCAGCTAAATCATCTGATGTGTGGTATGTCTATGATGATACCAGACCTGCAGACTGAGCCTAGTCACACTCACAGTCTATTGACAGTTGTGAAATTATTAATTCCGTTCCAAGAGGTATTAAGACTTAGGTTAACTGCTTAGCTCCCCAAGCAACAGCACTTGCAGCATAGTCAGTAGTACCAGTAGGATACACACAACAGTGACAGCCACAGCCGCTTACCGTAACATGGTTCCTTGGGTAGCGAAGTTTTACTAAGGACTACAGAGAGACTCCGTATGCATATCTATTATCTGAAGGTTACGTAAGGCTACGTACAGCACTACTCTTCAAATATCCTAAGATCTAGAACTGTTATGCATCTGACCAGAAATTCTGAGCAGCTTGGGTATTAAATTATATTTATATGTTTATATACTGGGGAGTGGAAGTCTGATCAAGGAATCTGCTGAAATAAATACTTTCATTGTTCACTCACTGACACCAGTCACCCAATTGGAGGACTAGGCGGTTGAGTTCATCTCAACTGCGAACTGGTAAACTCCAAAAGTTGACACAGTTTAGCGAGTGCCAGAGTTGAGAATTCGTTTGTCCTTATTTTACAAACGATAGAACTTGAATTTATATAATTATAAAAGAACGATTTGGGCATAAAATGTGAAGGTAATGTAAAATTGTGACGCCCACTCAAAACGCAGTCACTTAGAATTTAGAAAATGAAGCTGAATCAGGAATTTATGTGAAGCGACTAGGCAATGCTTGGGCTCAAGTTCTTTACGTGGACACTATTCCAATTATGGACTGTAGGAAAAGTCAGAGGGTGTCCCCAATAAAATGCTTGATGCTCTGCCTGTTATGTATTTATATAAATATATTTAATATGTGCACATAAACTCTGGCACAATTGTGGAAAAGAAATAATTTATGCCCTGAACCATTTACTTCTTTTTTTCCTTTTTGATTATTTTCATTTTCTGTTGCATTCTTTGCAGTCTGACCTTCACGCAAGATGTCTCTTCTATCTGGGGTCACTTTTTTCTTCTTCCTTTTTCTTTTCTCTTTTCTGGTTTCTTGGCTTTCACTTTTTCTCTTAGTGTAAATCCCCTCCTTGCTTCATATGCACAATACACTTGTTAGGCAATAATTGCTAACTCAGATTTCAACTATATTGAGAGTGAGAAACTTTGAAAAAAAAATGGATTCACTCAAAATTATTCTAGTGTTGTACTTGAACTTACAAGTAATTAATTAAATTTTATGTCATAAAAAGAGTGTAATCTCTATAATATTTGATTTTTTACAGACGAAAAAAACAAAACAAAAAAACAAAAAAACAAAAGGATTTTAGCAGCAATACAGCAAGTCAAAATTTTGGCTTTCAAATGATGTTAATGCACTCACCAATGAGAATTTTATGTAAAATGATTATTCATGTCGTGTGTGAATAAGTTAAGACTGAATCATTATAATTTTCAAGCTCCATCAAGAACCAACTACAATTTTCTGCAAATTTAGATATACATGAGAGATCGAAAAATAAAAATAAATGTGCAAGATATAGACACTGTTATACTTATTATTACTATTTTATCTTGACGGACGGTAAATTAAATTACTGTAAATAAAAAATTGGTGTTTTCTTAAAGTGCTTAAAGGACCTTCTTTTATCAATCTTGGCCAATCGAAATTGCAGAAAGCCTTTTATTCATCACCTCTTGAATTCTCTCTCCTTTGTTGTATAATTTTGATGTAGTTGAAGTGTTAGGTTAGCTTTTAGAACCAATTCTAATCTAATAATAGAATTGTAGCATATTTTTTTTTTGAATTTTAACCTAATAAACTAAACAAATTTGCTTTCTATAGATGACTACATGTATTGTTCTTCACGGTGGTTGTTATTAATAATAATTGAAGCACAAAACGAGATGCCCATGTTAAGTGATTTGCATATTTCTATTCAAGTTGACAACACATTTTTGAAGCTATTAACATGGGTTTCATTTAGCCTATTCGTCAGCGGCGATCTCAGATCTCCTGTATATCAGATATCAGATCTGTATATGAGAATATTCAGACGGCATTCAGTCTAAGTTTTGTTATGCGTACAACGCCATTCAATAACTGGTCATAGGAGTCGGCGCAGCTCATTGACTGAAAGAACAAACCGTGACTTCATCCAGTCACTCATTTAGATTATAAGGACTCATGCACCCACATATCACTGCTGTGCAATCAATTAGCAAAATTATCAAATTCTGAGGGATAAAAATATAATCTCTGTGGAATTTTATTACGAAAGGTTTCTTTTGTGTTTTCAGATTGAGACCATCAATATGATGTCTGAGGAGGACGAGGAGATTCTCTTTGATCGAGCTGGCGTCATCATCACGGATGAGGAACACTTGCTCTCTGATCATGATGGCTCTGGATTCAACGACAGCCCTGTATCCGGCAGTCCTGTTCTGGTGCGTGATAACCCGTCTCCGCAAGTCAGAGGAAGAGTCTTCCAGACCATCTGCCTTTGCGCTGCTTTCTTTGGCCTGGTAAGGAGTCCTCGTCTATTGTTATATACTCATGACGTTGCATCTCACAGGGCCTTTGCATTGCCATCCCAGGACCGACTCTTCTTGACCTACAAGAACAAACCAACACAGACACTGAGCAGATCTCTCGTCTGTTCACTGGCAGATCCGTGGGCTATTTATTTGGATCCCTAATGGGAGGATTCCTCTTTGATCGCGTCAACCAGACGTGCCTACTCTCGCTGTCTCTGCTGCTCACAGCCATCGGCACGGCTGCTGCCCCCTGGTGTACAAACTTTCTCTTTCTGGTGGGAATCCTCGCCTTCCAAGGGATTTCCATGGGATTCCTTGATACAGGTAAAGCAATCTGCGCCTCTGATTTTTCATGTTTCAATGTGTTTCTTATAGGGGGCAATGTCCTCTGTCTGTATATCTGGGGCAGAGGCAGTGGGCCATACATGCAGGCCATGCACTTTGTCTTTGGTCTTGGGGCGTTCGTTGCGCCCCTCTTGGCTGAACCTTTCCTCTCGAGGACGAACAGCACAAACATTACTGTCTTTGATAACATCTCGTATGAATTTGACGTCTCGTCCTTGAACATAGCTGCTCTGCACACTCGCCATTTACTTGCCGTAGAGGAGGAAGAGAGCCTCGCTTCTGTTTCTCCTCTGCCACCCACGTTAAACATTACAACAACGGTGAATCCAAAGTTTAAAAAACCTGATTCGGCTGATGGGAAGTTCCTCAGTCAGGACCCGGATGTGGCCAGTGGACGTAAATATGGGAAGATAAATTATGCAAATGAGAAAAGCAAAAAACAGAAAACGTTTGTGTCTGTTGTGGACGGGAATCCTCTCGCTGATAATTCCACCAATAACGATACGATGGTCGCGGACACTGGCCAAACGACAACAACAACAACAACAGCACCCACGACAACTGTGACCTCAACGACCCCAATCGTGAAAGTTCCGTTTGTGACGTTGAACTGGGAGGGTTCAACTTTTGACAACGCTCTCAACGATTCAGATTCCAATGAAACGTCCTCGAAGGATTCCACTCTGGACATGATTAGGTTCAAATTCAAGCAAGTTGCACGCACTGTTACATCCGTCTTCAGCAGTTTTACCAAAGTGCAGTTTGCGTATCTGGTGATTGCTGCGTTTGTGCTCATGGTGTCCTTGATGTTCATGTTGCACTGTTGCTGCTGTGGACGCTGCAGTTGTGTTGCTGTCAAGTACCACGATTCGGGCGTCAACTACAAAATCAAGAAAGAAAGTCCTGGATTCCGAGTGCAAATCCTCATTCTGCTGTTTGTCTTCTATTTCTTCTACGTGGGCATGGAAGTCACGTACGGAGGCCTGGTCATGAGCTTTGCCGTGAATTACCTCGGCTGGAGTAAATCATCAGGAACGCTCGTTAACTCTGTGTTTTGGGGGTCATTTGCTGCCGGACGTCTCCTGGCCATCCCGCTGTCGAAATGCCTGACGCCTGCAGTGATGATAGTGGCTGACCTGGTACTCACCATCTTTGCATTGGCCGGTTTGGTCATCATGCTGAACACCAATCATATCATGTTGTGGTTCTGCACGGCCACTTTGGGCATTGGTTTAGCGTCCATCTTCCCCACTGGCATCACATGGGCCGAACGCTACATGCAGGTCACTGGCAAGTCTACCGCTGTGTTTGTCGTGGGCTCTGCTCTGGGAGAGATGCTGCTGCCTCTGGTGACGGGCTTCCTCTTCCAGAACAAGGGTCCTATGTGGCTCATGTACCTCATGATGGGCTGTGCATTCCTCAGTATGATCGTCTACATCATCATGCAGAATCTCGCCTCCAACATGGGAGAACGCTATGAGCCAGTGCCGCGCAGGAGGCATCGTCGTAGCAATGGCAATTCAACCGTGATTCAACTGCACTCAATCAACTCTGATGATGATGAAGAGGAGGATGACATAGATCAGGATGACTCCGCCCCTCTCATCGGTGGCTCTGAGGATCTCCAACGAAGGCATAAAAAAGTGCGTTTCAACCTGCGAAATGGAACCTCACACAGTCCTTCTTCAAAGGCTTCCATCGCTAACGGAGCCAAAACATCGATATTAAAGAGTCGGACTGAAACGAAAAGAGAATAATCTGTATCACTGGATGTCTTGCTGATGTGTATTGTGCTGATGTCATGCTGTTATTACTCTTGTTATATGAGCATTCCTTCAAAAGCAGGGATTTTCAATTTCTATGATTTCGAATCTAGGATTTTTTGGAGAAAGATAAAAAGATCTGATAATTAAACCACTTATGTGAAATTCACCCCATGAAACAAGGCCCCAATTTTCTTTCAAAATTACTTCTCAGTTACGGTAAAGTTTTGCTTCTCATATCTTAAAATCCCTGTATTCAAAATATTCCCTATTAGTTAGTACTCAGCTCTCATTTGTATTAACTGTACTTAAATGAATTCTTTCAATCACTTATTCTTGAGTATATGTATTCTGGTCGTTAAACAATTTGTACATTTCCGACTCGAATCTACATTAACGGAACCTAGGTAAATTTCAGAAGATTATTTGGGCATATCAAGACTGCTTTATCGCTGTGGGACCATTTCCAAGTGCAGTTAGGAATCCCAAAGATGGTTGAATCTTTTACCACGCTCTCTGCTCTCTTTCTTGTTTCACAATTTACAAGTGTCTTTCATAGCTCTGCATTGCTCTTTGAGTTTGTTCTTACAAGTTTGTGGCCTATTTCTCTTTCATTTGATTTCATAATGAGTTCTTATACACTGGTCTAGATAGAACTGCATCATCGGCACTTTTGCAATGCATGTATCTAGTTAAATCTTCAACTTTCCACCGGTAGAAAAGGATGAGTTTGGTTTTTATCAGTATTTCTGTGGTTCCGAGTTTTGCAGTTCTTTCTGAGTGAATTCACGCCTTAAATTCACTAACAACTGTCATCATCTCTCTGCTGTCTCTGCCATCTTTGTAGGTTTATTTTTGTTATGATATTTTTAATTTTGGCAAACGGAAAGTTGTATAATTACATCACGACGCATGATGCCGTTCAAATATGATTTAATGATTTCAAATGTAAATTACTTGATGGTCATAGTGTGAATTAATTCATTTGATCTATTTATTTTAAGTTATATTCTTATTTTCACTATTTTTTTATCGTTCTAAGAGGGAATTAAGTAAGTCATTTATTTTGTAAATACTGACTTACATAATGAATTTTGTGTTTATGTTTTTTTTTAATTATTTACCATGTTTCCTTTCTCTGCATTACATTCCATTTTTTTTTCTATTTCTAATCCTCTAGTCAGTCATTAATATTCATGATTTTATCCAGCATTTCAATCTTCAATCAGGCTTTATACCTTGCCATCCAAATATTTCCCTCTCCCAATGCTGTGTTCCTCTCTACGTATGGCTACATTCTTTTCATCTTTGTATAAATGAGTTGCATGAATGAGATCGCTTTTATCTCATATCCTGTCATCACATGTAAATAGCACGTTTATTGTGACAAACCAAGCATTCTACAGAATCAACTTGGGTGTACAATAATTAAAATATTCTAACTGCGTTCTGCAATAGGGATGCTCATCTCACTTCCATATTCCTTTCTTTGGCTCTCACGGGTTCAGGGTCTTTATTATATAGTGTGGGCCAAAAGTTGTCTTATCTACTCCATGTTAGAAACAAAACTCTAAAATTGGCTAAAATGTATCAATTATTCCAAAAAATAACTACCTGGTATGGATTGACCATGTTATTCTGCACCCATTTTCCCCAAGAAATCAAGTAAAAAGTCAATTTTGAATGATGGAGGAACATTTAAATGCGAGTGGTGAGTGATCGCAAAGCGAGCAAAATCAGATGAGCCCCTGAACGAGCATTGATGAATGTCATCTCTTGTATGGCGCTTCAATACAAACTCTCTACTTTGTTTTGATTTTAGGAGATAAACATTAGTGCTACTGTCACAACAATAGCACTCTCAAACAGAACAATAGTGCGAGAGAGTTGACTTAATTGTGCGTTCAATTAAGCATATCCAGGTTCCAGGGTCCTGTTTGCCTCCTAAAGTGTAAATATCGCTGAATGTTGAGTACACTCTAGCCTATTCGTCAGCGGCAATCTCAGATCTCTTATATGAGAATATTCAGACGGCATTTTGTCTTAGTACACTATTAATTGAGATAAATTGGCATTAGCTAGTTTGATGAAATTGGAATAGAAATGATAGGAATAGCAGCATGATATGTTAGATTAACAGTACCAAGCATTTATTTCTCTTATCTAAACGTGTTTTTTACACATCGATCTGTTTTGTAACACATTCTCAGAAATGCATATCGCCACTGAAAAGCATTGAGATCTTTAACATGGAGAAGACTACTTTTGGCCCACTCTGTATAAATACTCAAGTACATGTGTACTCAAGTTTAGTCATTGTGTATTAATATGATTGGCTCTGGTTTTCGTTGAGGATAGTTGCGATTGCCCTCTTGCTTGTTTCAATTACGCATCATGTGTGGAGATATTAGCTTTATTATATTGAGTGGATGTGTGAATGTTCTCTATCATGTTTCAATGGTGTCTATATTTTGTTCTATTAAAATATATCATGTTTCAGTTAACTTGAATTCTGTCTTTTATTTCTTTTTTCGTGGAAGGAACCTGACACCGAAAAACTCAGTAAAATAGATTCTGTAAAAGGTTATTTTTCACTGCTCTCTATTTTCATGGCCATTTTTCATGGGACCTATTACAGCATTCGACCTGGAATTGGCCGGCCGTTTGCTGGTTGACCGTGACCGCAAAAAAAAAAAAGATGTCCTACTCTTTTTCAGTGAGTGCATGTATTCATTTCATTGTGACGATATTGGATTGTGCCTTTCACCATGCTGAATCATAACGCACTTAACTCTGTTACAAAAGCGCGCATCAGGTAGCTGGCGTTATGAAGTATGTTTACGGTATTTCCATTTTTGGAAATGTTCAAGCGGTTTCTCGGCCCGAAAATGTTCAAGAGCAGACGCTTTTTTTCTAAAGAGCGTTTCTAACTTTCTTCCAGTATATAACTGGATTGTTAATTCATCTCAAAAAAATAAGTTCTTTGATGCTTTGTCGATACACGCACATCACGTACAATAGAGGCTTTTATGAACAAATAGAAAGGAACAAGACTAGTGTTGGGCCGTGAAACCGCTGGCGATACCGGAAGTCCAACTCTACATCCGGTTGCTTTTTCTTTTGGAACTTTTGCTGTCAAAACTTCTTAAGTTGTAAACACCGTGCAACACGGTAACTTAAGTGTCAAACAAGTTGGTCACTGATAGAATTGAACGTTTTACGCACGATTTGACGTGCTGGTCAAAGGCATCATGCCGGTCTTCCACACGAAGACGATCGAGAGCATCTTGGAACCGGTCGCTCAGCAGGTAAACCCAAACGATAATTGTTGTTACTTAATAATCATTAAATTAATTTAATGACTAAATGAGAACACATTATAATTGGCTGGAATTGAATTAATTTGATATCACGTTAGATGATGTAATATAACCAAGCTAAAACTGGTGAAAATTAACTCCTAGCTATCTTCATAAGAAAAAAAAAGTTATTCAGTTATACTCATGACTTAGTCTAGTCTCGGTTCCAGCCTCTATATTGATAATCATCATCCCCCCAATGATGGGTACATCTGGAGCTAGACTTAGTCAAGTTAGTGCAAGTAGACTGAGTCATAGCACAGATTCTCGGGCGAGGTCTGTATTGTGCTCGCTGTAGTATGTCAGCTAACTGAGTCAGTGATAGACCTCGGAGCAGATTGTAATTAGCCAGAATGATGAGAATCGGCTGGCTGCAGTAAAAAGCATTGTAATCGGTGGCTAGCAGCGGCTTGAAGTGGCTTGGCAATGGTTGCTATATCATCTTTTATGTATAATAATTCCATTAGTTAATACAAATATTCACTACTCTTTACATGTGGTACTAGTGTGGTAATTTTTGAGATTGGACGATTTCCAAATCCTATTATGTCCCAGTTAATTACACTCTCTTGATTTACTCAAGTTCAAGAGGTTTAGGGCTTTTCATAATCAGGCATTTATAATCGTATTTAAGCAAAAGTAAAGTGAGATATTTGAAGTAAACTGGACGCCCTTTCAGATGAGCATAATATTGTTAAAGATCACACAATGTCTTCTATGGTTTTTTGTCGTTTGAAAACCACTAAATTAATTAATAGTCTGAGGCTCACTCTAAGTAGATGAGTAGGCTTACTGCAGTGTTTTACATTATATTGGTATAAAATCTGTGGTTTCTAAACCTGTCAAACTAAGTCTAAAATGATTAACAATTTAACATGTAACATAATGGGTCCAGCTTTTGAGTTGGTCTTGGTGGGATTCATTGATGATTACAAATCTCAGCCATGCGAGCAGCACTGCAATTTTATGTGTATATCCACTTCTAAAGGATGAAACAGGAAACAGAAGATGGTGACTCTTTGAGTACCCTAGTTAGTGCAGGTTTTAGCGCTAGGGGTCACATATAAAACATAAGCTGTAATTAAATGTACAAGTCCATCTTCTAAATCTTTCTAAAGGAAAACGAAGCGTATTGGGGAAAAATTGCGATAAGCAAATAATATGAGAGGGAGGGCCATGGTTGGTCTACATTTATGCTATGTGCTGGTAAGGGGGCCTATGAAAGTATTGCAATCTGCAATTGACTTTTAATTTGGGTTGAAGTGGCCAGCTTCTCAGAACTGATCATGCTCAACTAGTTTTACTGACTGACTGAGCTCAGAAGCTACTGTGTGTTATTGTGTGAACTGTATTGCAAGTGATGGTACTATTGCGTTGGCATCAAAACATTTATTCAATTCATCACCCTTAATTCATGGTCAATTTCAGCCTGTCTTATTTAATTGACATAAAATTGCATTCTTGTAATTTTAAATTATTAACCATAATAAATCATTGGATGATTGACAAGTAGATAGTAATTGCTATCATGAATTTATGATTTTGTTTATTAACTTGCCTAATGAATAATCAACCCTTTAGACAATCATATTAATTTTTTGAAAAATTTATATTTTTATATTTTTATTCATTTTGTTCAAATACAACTGAAGAGCATTGTTTGATCGCAAAATAAGTTAAATTCAGAGTTCTCCACGATTGTTTGTTTCACACCTTGTAACCCGCATTCAATTCATTCAGGTTTCTCGACTTGTTATTCTCCATGAAGAGGCAGAAGATGGAAACGCCATGCCAGACCTGGCGCGGCCTGTTCAAGCAGTTAAGCTTGCTGTTGACAACCTAGTCAGGGTAATTTTGATCTTTTCATAGCTGAGAACATTTTCACTGAACGCTTCTTGTGACAGGTTGGATATGAGACGATCAATAGCTCAGAAGACGCGATTCTGAAGCAGGACATGCCTCCCGCTCTGAACCGAGTGGAGGAGGCTTCCATTCTCCTCATCCAGGCATCTGATATGCTCCGTTCCGATCCGTTCTCTGCACCTGCAAGGAAAAAACTCATTGAAGGATCCAGAGGTAATGACGCATAATTAGTGTAATTAACATGACCTTATATGGTGTGTGCTTGTGTGTAGGCATCCTACAGGGAACTTCCGCTCTGCTGTTGGCCTTTGATGAGTCAGAAGTGAGGAAGATAATCCGTATTTGCAAAAACGTCCTTGAGTATTTAGCCATCACGGAAGTTGTGGAAACCATGGAAGATTTAGTCACTTTTGTTAAGGTCAGGATTAATCATTTAAGCATCTCGTAGATGACCTGTTGAAATCCCACAGAACTTGAGTCCTGTCCTGACTAAGATGACCAAAGAGGTGGATGGTCGGCAGAAGGAGCTGACCCATCAGGTGCACAGGGAGTGGTTGGAGCGGTCACTGGAGCAGGTCAAGCAGTTGACCCCCATCCTCATCAGTGGCATCAAGATCTACATCACGACCAAGTCTCAAGGGGGTCAGGGAGTGGCAGAGGCCCAGACCAATCGCGATTATGTAATCGGCAAAGTGTGCAATGAAATCCACGAGATGATTCGTGTGCTGCAACTGACCACGTACGACGAGGAGGAATGGGACGCTGACGACATCACGGTCATCAAAAAAGCGCAGGTCAGAGGTCGTCTTAATTCACTGGCTGTTGTTGACCAGTGATGCTCATTTTCATAGAATGCCATCGAAGGGAAATTGAAGCAAGCTCAAGATTGGCTGCAAGACCCGAATGCTCTGGTTGGAGGCTCTGGTTAGTGAGATTTCTATTTTTGCATTGTTATATGGGTTGCTCGTTTTCCCTCTTTAACCCTGACCCTGTATGTTGATGGGTCATTTCATTGGTCACAGTCGCTACATCCGTTTTTTATTGAGGCCACCATCCCCCTATTTGGCTTTCTATCCATTATATTAGATTCATTCAATCATAATGGCATTTCACTCTATGTGTTTACTTACAATGACACAAATATGGCTTGAGGCCTCGGTGCTATACAATGCTCGGGACATGACATCAGTGATGTTTGTCTGCTGCTTTCATCTCTGGCAGAAGTCAAAAGGTCAATCGTGGTGAGAGAAAAATATAAGTGACGTAACAGGAATGAGTGTGACTGACAGATAGAAATAACGTGTATCCAAGTGGCTCTCAGTGTTGGTTATCTTCCTGTAATTTCCTCTCTTTGCGCATTCCCTTTTCTATATCAGCTTTGAGTACACATCAAATTCCTTCCATGCTGCGTTGCTCTGCGGCTGCAGAATGCCATGTGCACGATCTATAAATAGAACATTGTGTTTTTACGCTCCTGTTGCGCTTAAATCATTCAGCTAATTGCTGCATTTCTCTTCAATGCAACAGAAGAGGGAAAAACTTCAATCAAGGAATTTCCTAATAACGTTTTCAGTCAACTTAAGAAAAGCGTGATAAGATTGGCCCACTCCAGACAGCACATATTCTATTTGAGATTCCAGTTTGAAGATTTTGCAATGATTCTAGATACGAATGTTTTATGGGAGATACCACAATAGCGCTACGGTGTGTTATGCACATGCGTCTTGCTTCTATCAGCTGGCTGTTCAGTTTACTAAACAACCAGTGGAAAAAACTCAGCTCAGATATCAGCGGACTTTTTGTTGCTAAGATGCAACTTCTTCCTTTCTTTGCCTTTTTTTGTTGTTAGGCGTGAGACTCATCTTGACCTATGATCTCAGTAATCGAATTTTCATGATTTTATTTGCGAATTATATCCATTTTTCTGCTTCTTCCGATTGTGTTTTGACGCGAGGATAAGCCAAATGAAACCCTCTCATGCCTCCCACCCAATCAGACGACCTAGGCCGCTCATCGTCTACAATTTCATTTTCCCTAAAAACCAGTTCTAGCTCCCTGATGTGTTAGGATTCCACTGGAAAAAACCGCAGCTGACTCATAGGCCCTATACGTTTGACTCATAGGCCCTATAACACGTGTGCCCTGTATGCTGTGCCCTATCACCAATCACAGTCTGAAATGCAGTCTATAGAAGGTGTTGCCTGTAAATCGCTGCTTCCTCATGTACCGTTATTTGATGCTGCAGCAACTTCTTGTGTAAATCAAATGGTGTTGCTCCAGCTGAGAGCATTTCTGCATCGCTTGTTGAGCTCTTAAGGGGTTAGCGGGGGAGGAGGGGGAGTGCTGGCATTGTTCTTGATTACCATGGGTTTTTTTTGTATGATTGTGGATGGAATGCTATAACCTTGAAGGCGGCTTCTTCTCACTCTCCATATTTCTCTGTCTCTGTGCGTTATTAATCCTTGTGGTTTGTTCTGCTAAGTGGCTCTTGCTCTTGATACACAAACAGTGGCACCTGATTAGCGCTACAAGAACTCGTAGTCATTTATGTTCTGTGAGCCTCTCTCATGCTGACCTTGCAGGCTTCACAGTGCATCTTTGCTAGCTCAAACTCAGTGCGATTGTTCACTCATGTGTGTACCCTACTTGTGTTATACCCATGTCACAACAGTGCTATACTTACATCTGGGTTCCACTGTTTTCCATGAATACCCAGGAGATGCCGAGTGTGGTGTTCGTGGTATCTGGGTTCCTTCCACCATACTGACTGATGCTCCCTTCGTGAGTTGATTCGCTCTGCGGGAGAGCGGCGTATCGGTTCTCAGTGGAGCAGGACGCATGAGTTGTTGGTGCCGCATGCTGTGTGTCTGATGAAATCTTGCAGGCGAAATGTACTTGAACTGATTTCAAATATAGCTCATCATATTTAATTATATTAGTCCGCATATCAACTTATCTTGATGGCTGAGTGCTTTGCGTGCCTTGGGAAAGCGTAGGTGAATGACGACCAGTGCATTTGGGCCCTTGCTCAACACTAGCAGTTTAGTCGACCCTCATTTTTAGCCCTAATTTCATGAGGCATCCCTATGAGGCAACACAAGTCCTCTGCTCTGGATTGGCTCTTCATTTACATCCAGCATTGAATCAGCACCAATCTCACTACGTCTGTGAAGCGATGGAAATACTGCTGTCAATTCAAGAATCGATGTCCCTACATCCATAGATATGGAGGCGAGCTTTTTCCTGTTAGCATACAAGATCAGATATCGCTCATGAAAAGTGGTCACCAGGTGTCCCCAACTTCTGATACGCACCAAACGTAGCCATGGCAACCCTGTAATTGGTTCACTCAAGTATCACAGATTCCGGTTTCGGCTCACCGTAAACGCTGAAGTTATAAATACATGTAAATTAGTAATCCTTTAGCAAAAGTGGACTTGGTTTAGTCTTTTCTGTATTTTAACTATCTTTATAGTATTTTCACTGGCATAATAAATGTAGTTTGAATTTTATGTCGGATATTTGTTCATTTTATATTTCGTGTCACTGGGATAGTACGAGTGGCTCAGCTGGGGGACATGCTATGACCATTTTTTCACAATGTGGAGATGGGCCGATGTCTGATTTTGTATACTAACAGGAGGAAGCTCGTCTCCATATCTATGCCTACATTGATATCTTGTTTTTGTTAATCTGAATGGACAAATTTTCGATATATCAATATTTTCGATGATTACTTAACTTTATGTATTTTATAATTTTTTTTATAATTGAGTACAAAATACTGGTATATATAAAATTATATATATGTGCACATACAGTATATATATTTTGGGTAATTGGGTTTGAATATCTCTGCATTCTGCCTGCCTGGGGTATTTTCAGCTCACTTGGAAATTAGAAATATTAAACCTTCAAAGGCTTCAATATTTCATTATATTTATGTGAACATCTTTTAATGCCATTTACAGGCCAACCTAGGACTAGAAAAACACATGGAGAGGTATAGACATAAAGTTAACCTTTCTTACAACACCTTTATCAATGCCTAACGTTCATCCAGGTTGAGTAACTGCATTTCATTCCCTGGTGGCTCAGAACATTCTCTCAAATTTAATTGTTCATTAGTACTTGGCATCATTCAACTGCTTCTTATCGGTGAAGTGATAAATTCCTGCAAATTGTCGCCCAAGCCTAAATTATTCTGCGTGCTTGTATTTGCAGGAGAGAGAGCATTGCGTCAGATCTTGGAGGATGCCATCAAGATAGCTGACCACTGTTCCAACCCAGCTGACCGGGATGCCATCCACAAAGCAGTCTCTGACGTCCAGTCCATGGCGGATGCCCTGGCGGAACTGCGTGTGCAGGGAAAGGTATCGCCTCTGCCCCCACTGGCATCCTCACATATGTATCTCCTGAACAGGGAAACAGTCCTCAAGCCGTGTCTCTGGCCAGGGGAATTCAGCAACAGCTGCAAGATCTTGCCAATAAATGCGGTCGTGCTGTTGCCGCAACTGAGCGCAGTGGACTGAGGAAGCCAGCTCACACCGTGGCAGGGAAGGTGGAGCAGGCGCAGAGGTGGCTGGCGAACCCAGCCATGGATGACAAAGGACTTGGTCAGTGGCCCATATCTCCTGGTCATCCAATAATGTTTTTGCTCACAGGAGAAGAAGCAATTCGATTGGTCATCGCTGAAGGACGCCAAATCGCACAGGGCCTGCCTGATCCACAGCGATCTGAGATGTTCCGGTTGTGCGATGAGACTGAAATGCTGACTCAGCAGTTGTCTGATTTGTGTCGCAGTGGCATGGTGACCAGTCGCTTGCTGTGTTGGTCAATCTGAAATGTCGTTCATTTGCGCAGGGCAACAGTTCACAGGCAAGAGCAGTGGCTGCTAATCTCTCTCAAAAACTGCATCAAGTGAAGAACAAGATGCAAGAGGCCTTGGTGAAACAGGTGGCCGACGACTTCATTGACATCGGAACTCCTTTGAAGCAATTGTCTGATGCAGCGCAACAGCAATTTGGTAACTTCTCACTCCTCGCTCATTTCTCTTCCATTTCTGCTTATTTCTCATGTCCTCAGGCGTGCCCAACAGACAGGGCATATTTGAAGACAAAGCCAACAGATTCGACATGCACGCCAGGCGCTTAGCAGACACAGCATCGCGCATTGCAACCGCGGGAGGCTGCAGGGACCGCAACACCATTGAAGGCATTCAGTCGCATGCTGCTTTGGTGAGTCGGGATTGCGATCCCTCATCTAACAAACCTCTTCCTCTCCAAAGATCGACGATCTGACGCCACAATTGGTGAAAGCGGGAAGGATCCTCCTGACGTCCCCCACGAACCCGGCTTCCTTGGAACATTTTGATCTGCTGCGTAAACAGTGGATGGAGAACGCAGAGAAACTGCGAATGCTGGTTGATGACGCCACCGACACTGTGGCCTTCCTCAAAGCTCAAGGTGAACGGCCGTAATTGCAAAGACGGTGTTGTTAAACTGTTGTTTCAGAGGAGGGCATTCTGCGTGACACGGAGCGCACGGAACAGTCTGTGAAAGAGCTTGACCCCCAGGGCGTAGTGCTCAATACGTCCAACATTGCACGCAGGGCAAACAGGGTGCTGCAGGTCGTTCAACACGAAGCTGACAACAACGAGGATCCCAAGTTTGTTGATCGCGTCAATAGTTCCATTCAGCAACTCAGAGCCAGTGGGTGCTTCTACGTGCTTCCTCTCTTTGCTTCATTTCTCTCTTTCAGCCATCACTCCCATGGTTCAGAACGCCAAAGGCGTCGCACAAAACCCCCGAGACCCAAATGCTGGCTCCAGATGGAGGAACACCAACCAACAGGTCCTACTCACCGCATGTCCAATCTGTTCACAGTTGTATTTACACAGTTGATAGATGCAGTGGGAGATGTAAGGAGGGCCGTGTGTCCCATGGAGCAGGATAACTACCCCCCTCCCCCGGTCGATTTCCCCCCACCCCCTCCTGATCTCAGCCAACTCAGTATTCACGGTGAGTGTTCATCTTATTCGACTCATTTTTTCTTCTTCTTTTTTTCTCTCGTTGATTTTGCGTTTATATTTTATGGTCATGATGTTCCTTTGGCCGGTTTGTTTGATTGCGTTTTGCAGTTCCACCTGAAGCAGTGCAGGTGTCGTATTCTAAGCCGCCCACACAGGTGGTGCCCACCACCTCTCACCAGGACTTGGAGCGCCTGGCTGAGGACATGGTCCGCATGCGAAAGGTCCTTGAACAGGACCAGAAAACGCCCAGCTACCTACCAGAACTGAAGGGTAAACGCCCTGCAGCGCACCCCACCCCCTGATTCACCTCTTGTGCCAACAACACTCCCTCGTTAACCTAATACATGTCGTTGATTGTTTTGTTCAATTTGGGGACGACTACTTGTTCTTTCAGCTTGGAAGTTTATGTTAAGATCCTGGCTTTGATTCTCCATCCCTCGCCACAGCCCTAATCAGGGAGAGAACCCTGTGTTTGTCTTTGACTCCTGCCCCCCTCCCCCTGCCATTGCATGTCCTGATCATCTGCAAACGTTATTCAATGTCTTGAGCCTGTGATGTCTTCAGAGCCGGGCGTTCGTCCGAGCACTCCTAACTTGGTTGGCAGTTTGCCAAGGGTGTCCGAGGAGCCTTATGCCGCTCACTGCCAGGCCAAACGTCCAGCGAGAACGGTCAAGGAACTGGAACAGATGGCGGATAATCTAACCAAAGCTATGAACAAAGCGGCTGACGATGACGATGGCAAGCGATACGCTGCTGGCACCAATGGTAAACCGACCGTCGCATTTCACCCAACCCCCCCCCAAAAAAAACATGAATTTGAAATAGTGGAATGTGAGATAGAGTTATGTAATCCCTTCTGCTTGGTGTTCAGCTCAGGTGAAGATTCTACAGGACAACTCGATTCGTATTTACCCCGAGGGCACGCAGGTTGATCAAGAAGGTAGCATTGTCGATTTTTCATTTCTGGTCGTTGACCCTATCCTGCATGGCAGTGTGTTGAGCTTCTCTACTCCTTGTCTGCTGAAGATGGCGTTGATTATTGATGACTTATATTGCCATATGGTATTTAACAATTTATTTGGTTTAATAGAGAGCGTTCCACTCACAGTTGGGTTTAATTTCTAAGTTATATTTTGTTGTTATATTGCTGCATTTTATTTGTTTTTTCTTTTTTTCCTAATAATTCATTGATTTCTGAATTGCTTTTTTTTAATTATTATCCTGCTTGGTTTTATTTTTTTTTTTTTCAAATTTTTTTTTTCAATAATATTATATTATTTTGACTTTTGGACTTGCTTTCATATTCCATGTTTTTCACGAAGTGCATTTTTTCAAAGAAAAACCCAAGAAAAATGCCTTCAATAATCTGTGCGTGATCTGTTTTTCTGTTTTGTGAAGTTTAGGATTATAACGTTTGCATTTGATCTGATCATTCCCCTCTCCCCTCACCACCCCCCTTTCCATTTTTTATTACATAAGTTTTTGATGAACAGATTCAACAATCTTACTTCTCGAACCAATCTTGAATCAGAATTAATTTCATTCTGTGATTCTTGACTAAATAACTTCAAGTTTACAAATGTATTCTGATTCAAAACTTGAGTAATCTTCCGTATTTGTGATATTCTTCCATCCTTCCTTGTGTTCATAATAACCAATATTTTACCAGTGACCTCAATTGACCTTTTGGTTTGACCTCTTTTTCAACTTGGTTTGACCTATATATCTCCAGTTCCTGAGGATTTCCCTCCTCCCGTTCCTGCACCACCCATGGAAGGTATGATTATGTATCTGGGCCAGAGCATATGTAATTGGGTCAAGGATTCATCAGTAACTGGGTCATCTGGATCGTGGACAACTATTATAAATCTGGGGTTTTGATAAATAATCTCTTTTTTTTTTTTTTTTTTTTTTCTTCTTTGTGATGATTATAAACCCCAACCAAAACGGAGACTACTAGTACCTGTATTCAAAATCCCTTTTAACCTCCACAGTGTATTTCCCCCTTTGTGATATTTATAATCTTTCATAGTTTTATGATTTTTGTCTAAATGAACCATGGTGCCTAATCAGGACATCATGCTTCACATTCTTCACATTCAGTGTTTTTCTCTTTCTTTTCACTGAATGCAAATGTTTTTTCCCTGTAGCTGCCTTGCAGAGGGGCAACTTTGGAGCCCCTCCTGTACCCCCTCCCCCCTTCGAACCGGAGGACAGATACGATCCATACGGAGGTCATGATTTGAATTATTTTGAACCCATTTTTATCCCTCGTGTGATTTCCCCCTTGAAATGCATGGGTGAATTGACAAAAAATCATTGATTGATTGATTGATTGATTAATTTAATTAAACCTCCAATCTCTTCTAATTTCCAGATATCATATGCATGATCTTTCTATGACCTTTTGACCTTACCAACCCTTCCTCCCTCTTTAGTGTTTGCTTAAGAGTTTTTCCAGATTTCCTATGTCGATCCAATTGTAACGTCGGCGGTGCTTCTCTTCCAGACAACGCCCCACCCCGTCCTCCCCTTCCCTCGGACAGGGCGCCCCCCCGCCCTCCTCCCCCGGAGACGGACGATGAAGATGAAACCAGCTTCCCTGTGCCGCAAGCCAATCAACCCATCATGGTCTGTACTTGGCTCTGATTGGACAAATGTGAAAGTATTCTCTGACAGATGGCGGCTCACGCTCTGCACACGGACGTCATGCAATGGAGCAGCCATGATAATGAAATCATCGCTGCAGCAAAGCGCATGGCTCTCCTCATGGCCAAACTCAGTATGCTAGTCAGGTTTGGGCTCACCATCCATCCATGGTATTCTTTAATTTATTCGTGATTGCAGAGGTGAAGGAGGCACGAAGAAGGACCTCATCGACACGGCCAAAGCCATCGCCGAGGCGTCTGAAGAGGTGACGCGTCTCGCCAAGGAACTTGCCAGGGAAGTCACCGATCGCAGAATGAGAACTGTAGGTTCAGGGTTATTATCATGGGATCTTTCAATGTGATCTCTCTTCTTCTGCTTCAAGTGTCTGCTCCAAGTCTGTGAAAGAATCCCGACCATTGGAACTCAACTTAAGATTCTGTCCACAGTGAAAGCCACCATGCTTGGAGCTCAAGGTATTTGTGGATCGTTCAGCCAATTGTTCTCATTCCATTAATTAAGTTTTCATTATCTTATCGTTTGTTTGCTGAATGGTTTCGTTTCAAATGTTCTATTTGTACTCATGGGATGTCATAAAAAAGCAAGTGAAATAAACGATGTATTTTTCTCTGACAATGCAGAAGCCATTCCAAGTCCTGATGGCAGCGAAATAGCTTGTGGTAAATGCTGATCCCGATCCAATGCATGTCCCTCCCCCTTCTCCTTCCTTCCTGAAGTTGTGCTGTGTTTTGGTGAATGCGATTAACCCCAGGGGTCATGTTAGATTCATGACTGAAGACATCATCGACTAAAGTTCAATCAATTTGAAGCTTCTTGGCTGTTTGCATGTAATTTCTGCCCAGAGCTTTGACAACTGAGTGATGTTAACGTATGCATGATGCGACTGCTTGTCGCAGCTGTTTAAGGATATGTTTGTGTTAAGTGCATGGGAATTACTGCCCTGGGAATTTGTTATCAGAAAGATTAAATTTAATTGAATCATCTCGCCCTGAATACTTGTGATTCACCTCTCTGTGTGTTTTTCAGGGTCAGAGGAAGACCAAGAGGCGACCGAGATGTTGGTGGGCAACGCGCAGAACTTGATGCAGTCGGTCAGGGAGACAGTGCGAGCGGCAGAGGCCGCTTCCATCAAGATCAGAACCGACTCTGGCTGCTCTCTTCGCTGGGTTCGCAAGCGGCCTTGGTATTCTTAGAATAATATTCATTAGGTTTGGAGATTCAGTTATGCGTATAATTATCAAGTGGAAATTCTTCCTGAAATATTTGATTTCTTTTTTCTTTGGAAATGATGTTTGCCAGTGTAAGAATCTCAGTAATAATTGAGAGGTTGTTTGGTGCTATTTTCAAGGATTTTATCTCTTGGAACATCGCTGCGTATATGCAATGCCTTCTGTGCCGATTGTATCAGAATTTCATGTTTACAAAATTTCTGTCTCTTTATATACCTTAGCCATTTATTCAAATTTAAAGACCTTCACTCTCATATAATTATTTTATGCATTTTTTTTAAATCTCCAAATCTGGCATAAATTTATTTTTGTTGTGTCTCACTAAAATGTTAGTATTTGAGTAATTATAAAAACGACTTTGTTTATTTGAATCTACTGGTTCTTTTTTGTTCAAATGTTTATGGTTATTATTCTTTTCTTTTTTTCATGATAATATACCTAGTTGAATTATGCACATGTTATAGCATTAATTATGCAAATTTTATGCTGGCTGTTTGCCAATTTCATGCTAACTTAATAATGTTGAAAATTCTCCTGTTTCAAGAACTTTATTCTAACCGCATAACCTCGTGTCTATTATGCAATGTGTTTTACAAATGTTAGATAGGAATGTTCTCTTTCTTCAATGAAGTCTATTATTTTATTCAAATTTCTTTGTTTTTTGTTTCTTTCCTACAAATTCTACGGGAACCTCACACTTAATCAAACAGAAAGTGCAATATTCCGCGTGCAAAATTATCATACCGCATAAGTTTGATGTTCTTTCAATTGAAAATTGAAAAGTATTAAAAAAGGAGAGTACCTCTGTTCATTTTGAAAACCCTTTAGCTCCATCTACTGTTACCTGGCGCCGTATCATCCGATTGGTTTGGGTGGAGCCGTAAAACCACAATCACAATCACAATCCATACTGTTACAGATGCAGCGCAGCCAATTTTAAAACGATCTGTCAGCTATGAGTATAATTCAAGACCAATACGAATGTCTTACTCAAGCAGAATTTATTGAGTGCGAAACTGCTTTTAACAGAACTGCTAAAAGAAAGCCCACTCACGGCTTCCATTGCAAACTATATACATGTATATATAGGATTGCATCGATGACGTCATTGATATCTGAAACCTGAAATCGAGAGCGAGATGAAAGCAAGATTTAAATATTTTCAACCTGATAATTATTCCTCCACAAGTGACTTGAGATGTGTCGGTCTAAAAGAAGTATCTATCTTTTGTGATTTAACTTCTATCTTTTGCAGATATCATTTCAAAATAGTTTCTTGGCACATATTATATGCGAAACAAGACGAACATGTGTTTGATTGTCATATTTGTATAATTTAAAGTGTTTTTCCGTTTTTATTAACGTTTTATCACCAGAAAGAACATAATTTTATGCCAGTACTAGTACGTACTCTCTTCTGGGCTTTATTAGACTATTTTACATACAAATTTTACAAACACATTTATATATTTTTTGCTTTGGTACGTTTATGAGGAAAATATCGGAGTAATTCGTAAATGATTAATTGTTTAAAATCGAGTTTGAATTAGCGCGTTAATCAGGGGTTTGCCGCATTTTGACGGAATGCCGACCCCTGCCTCACTCAAAATTATGCCGGACGTGATCACGTGACTTTCTGTGAAATTTAATGCTTAATTTTTTTTATCCAGAAAGCTGACCTATAATAATGTCGAATTTCGACTTTCTGTGATAACGCGTTCCCTGTTAGGCCGAGATCTTTTCGAACAACCTTCGTATACACAGTGTGCGTTTTAAAGACCAATAAAGTATTGCTTTTGACTCCACAATATTATCATGTTGAACAACCAGGAAGAGGTGCATCAGAGAAAAATGACCAATATTTTAAATTTAGAGGAAAACACTGAATTGATGGCATGAAGGAAATGGCGAGTATGAGTGACCTAAGAACTAAGGCGATGTTCATTACCAAGGAATCCAGACCCAAAGGAGGATCATCGAGGATGTCACATGGGACTGCGGGGAGCCGCCCAATAGTTCATTTCATCATCCTTAATTCCAGTTTAATCCGTGTGTCTGTGCGTGTCTGTGCTGCGGTTGGTTGACGCGGCACTAATTCCACAAGATTGTAAACTAAGACAGGAGTGTAAACACTAGTCATCTATTGGATTACATGCACTCATGCGAAATTGCCGAGTTCATTGGTCACGTGGTTCCATGTGCTTAACTTACCCCCCTCGCACATCATTAAATAAGTCCGCGACAAACATGTATAACTGGCTCACGCAGTGGCTTTGTCGTGCAGCTTCACATAATTTATGTTATATATGCTTCACTGTTTATTGCATGGACGTAGCAGTGAATATGAATAAATTAAGTATTTCCCTGGAATCCTCGGCAAGCAGTCGAGCGTATCAAGTGGCGGATCTATTGTGAAGAGACATGATTTCAAAGCAATTTCGTTTCCTTCGATCAGTTTTCAACGCTGATACAATAGCGCTGCTCGTCGAATGGTGATATTGTCACATTCTCTTTTCAGAGCAAAGATCGGTGTCTTGGCGGTCGATCGGGTTTTGGTTGATTGTTATCAACCAAAACCCGA
>KB300390.1:218510-239486 GCA_000328365.1 Capitella teleta
GAAACGAGCTTATTAGCGACTGAAAGCCAAGTTAGCGCTGACTCAAACTCTCGACTTTATAACTGTCATTTTCATCCTTTGATCTGCTAATTACCGGGGTCGTTATCGTGCGGTAATAGTTATGCCTACACAACGTAATCTCTATAATCACAATGCGCGTTATGCTGGTCATACTGGTAGCTGAGACAAAATTGCGATTTTCTCAGCTTTTTGCTTGCGAAGGTGTGATTTTCACCAAAGTGTGTGTTGTTCAGAGTTGTATTTCAGTACATGTAATTGCATGTATGATGTTGAATCTTATATGGTTAGATTCACAAAAGAACGATCTATCCTAATATGTTAAATATGTAGAAATGCGTGCGTTCAAATAGAAATTACAGAGCGGTAAAGTTAAGGCTTTTTGTGTAAAATACGTGGCGGTATAGGGGTATCGTCCCGAAAATGCCTTGGCGGTGAATGTGTTAAGAGACGTATCTCACATGTTAGTCACGAGAGCGGAGTTAGCGTAACAGCAACCCGTATGCAATTTGGACAGCGCTGCAGACTGATGAAGTCATTGCACCCTGTAAGTCCACAATTTGCTCACTTCTTGGAACGATTGGACCGACGGTATGAAGACTATGAACGTCTGTAGCAGCGACCAATGTCATCTGGTAGAGACCAGAAAGCAGGCACGACCGTTAAGCGCGCTTGTCAAACGAAATGCCTCATACTCCGCCCCTACCTCTGCATGCTCAGCGGAGTCTCAGTTGACACAGCAGCAGCGCCATGACAGGAGTATTCTCCGATGACAATTACTTGGAGCTCAAGCTTTACACGTTTCTTTCCATGTTAAATGGTCCAGACAGCATCTGTTGACACATAAAAACGCAAACCAAAAAGGCCCTGTTCCAGGGAGAACATTCAATTTCCTAGTTTTACGACTCACCTTGCTTGGAACACTTGTTCTTTTGTATTTTCAGGTAACAGCTCCATTGTCTGACTGTTGACTCGTACGTTAAACCTTCCGAGTTTAAATAATGATGAATGATTAAAGGTAGAAGCATTCATTAATCCTTAGCGGGGTTATCTGGGTGATCCATGAATCCGGGCAGATCACCTTGGCAGGTACATTCGATCAGAATGCCTTCTTATGCAATAAAAGTATGCGCAAGCATATGTCAGTCACCGGATCAACAGTTAATTAGTATCTACCTTTAATTATTAAATAATCACCACACTCAAAAAAGCAGGTCATTGCTTAGCAACAAAAAGTGGATGAAGATGTGATGTGTATGCATTTGGATACTCCGGATAGTAACCATGGCAATAAGTAGTCAACTGGAACCAAACGCTTTCTCTATTGAGCATTAAACATTCGGGTATGAGCACTCTTCTGTGGATTAAGTAGTTTCGATGGGTGAGAATTGTTTGTTGCACACTCGAGCCGTCCATATAATTGATAACAGAGGTAATCGTGCAGATAACTTCGTTGGTGTAAAAACCTTTTTACTTGCAATAACAGTTCAACAAGAGGTAGTAATAGCCTTCGGTAATTGGCTTTGTGTTGGCGTGAGGCAAATGTCTACACAGTAATGAGGTGCGGTCATCTTTAAATATAGTGCTGCCATCAAAGAATCGCTTAACATACTTGGCTCAAGGTTAATGGAACACAGAAAAGGTTAAAGCGAACGAAAATTGAGCAGACATGATTATACTCACGTCTATCTAGTTGTGTCAGGCATGAGACCCGACAATTAACATAGAAGTACGTGTTGTCATAATTACACATCTCCAGATGCTTAATTCCGACCATTACTCTAGCTGCCACTTACTCTCTCAAATGCACGATCAAAATCCCCAAGTATATACCCCATGCCTACACGCCCATCAGCCTATAAAGGCAACTGCCTTGCATGAATATTGAATAGAAGTAAAAATGGACAAAGAATGTTCGCTCTCCATATATCGCCCACCAATGCAAAGCCAGATGTGACATCTACTTGCCACTCACAGTCAATCGATCTACTGAATTTTACGCGAGTGATCAAACCAATCTTACCAACAACACCTCGGTGTTACTCTAGCAAATGCAACTCAATCGCTGTCATACGTTCTATGAACAGCATATTCCACGACTCCCTAGATTTTTTTTTCTCTTCTGCAGCATCAATGGCAGTGTTGACACAATATAGTGCAATGGGAAGCGGCCGATTCCCCTGGCACCCTCACCATCAACAGTCGACCACAATCTTCACAGCGACTGATTCGGAAAAGGGGCGCCATCTATCGTGCATTGTGGGCCTAATACCAAGCGGAGAAGCTGAGCTTAAAGACTCATTACTCTTACTCGGGGCACACCTGAGCGCCAATTTACTACAAGCTATTCAGTCAGCACTCCACACAACTGACCAATGCCTAAATTGCGATTACTACGCGCAGTTGTCCAGTTCATAAACAGATCAAGCGGTTGTTCTCGTTTCGAATCGAGGGCATCGAGAGATACGGGCTGCTATGCATATACACAACAGGAAAATCGTGTAAATGTTGTTACTATTTGTAAGCGTGCAGCCCTGGCGTTGGAAGGAGCCGTACTCCAGCTGCCTGACCCTACATTTGTGTCCTCCTGAGAACTGGATCAATGGCAAATACAAAGCGGCACATGACACGAAGAACGCGGTCATGCAGCGCCGTGTGGTCTTCTGTCGCTCTTACCTGACGCCAGCGAGCGGCGGAGGCGGCCAGTCGGCTGATCTTTATGCGGTGCCTCATGCGACGAAGCTGGCTGCTGAAGCTGAGCAACCGACGAATGATCCGACTGAAGACCTCACATGCTGCTGCGGCGCGAGGCAGACGGCCGCTCAGACCTCCGCTTTCATGGATACCAGTTCAGTGGGATAAAACTATGAGATAAACACATTGCCATGGCAACCACGCGGCTGTCGTACCGTGACGCCTCGCACCCGTCGTTCAACGAAACCATCAAAGCTCATAACGCTCGCACCCTGAAACTCGTCAGAATGGGTGAGTTCAACGCACGCGTGCCTCCGCGCCATTATCACATCTATTGATGATTGTGACACGCATGCTATCGGAATCACATGGATGTATCGATCAGGTGGCGTGGCATGCCGCCTGTTTACAACCACCGCTGCTAGTTTTCGTTCCTCCAACTCTTTTATCATCGCCACTTGTTTTATCATTATGGGTCATAAAAAAAATGATGAATGCTACTCAGCCCCTGTATACCTGTGTAACGGCATTCAACGGTGTTTAGGATAATTCGAAATGGACTGCTGTTACATCTTTAATTCTGCTTACTCTTAAGTATAAACAGAATCGGGTGATCTTTAATCTCGATTGTTCCCACTGGCCACTTAGCCTCAGGCAAGTGCTAAGTATGAACATAATCAGGTGTTATTATATGTGTATATAGCTAACACAAGTGTACCTATATAAGTGTGATTATATATGTGTATAGCGCAGCTAATATCAGTATACCAGTAACTTTGTACCAGTGCAGTTTGTTCCACAAACGTCGAGCGAAGTTGGATGCACTTCGGCATCGTTGCTGCTTTTAGTCATTATTAACAGGACGTTATCCTTCAACACTCATGGGGGGGAGAACCAGGCCAGTAAGCCAAGCTACTTGTCTCACGCAATAAAGACGGCACAGTTACACTATAGATAACTGGGGTATATGCCCACTGAGGCCACTGGATACAAACAAGTTTACACTCCACGCACTCATGTTACAAAAAGAGTGATCATCATGAATATCAAACGATGCGATTCATTGGATGGATCGATCCCAGTTCTCTGGAGTTACTGGCAAAAAAAGATTTGACTTCCATAATTCTGATGCATTCTGTTGATTCGGGAGATTGTGGTAATGGAGCTCTGAATGAAGCATATAACAAATCCAAAATATAACAGTGCTTGGTCATGTTAGGCGCCAATAGGAAGCATGCTCCCGAGACGAGCAACCGAAAAACTAAAAATCACGAGAAGTGACGTAGAGAGGTCTCAAACATTAAAAACATTAGGATGAAGTAAACAAATGCCAAGGATATAAAATGTAAAGGTAAAGGTTGAAGAGAGAAGAATAAAAGCTAGGAGAAAATAGGAGAGAGGAGGAAAAGGGAGGGTGCGGGGGGAATCGTGGGTTAGCTAAGCTTAGACATGCAAGGTTTATTGGATAGGTTTATGCTCTTTTTAGCTTACGTCTTTGGAAGATAACTCAGTGAGGAGGTAGAGATCTTGCGTTTTGGTTTCAAAAACTAAAAACGTTTTGGTGGTTTTCTTTATACTGTCTATGATTGCACAACAATGATATAATGACACAGGCACACACCGATGACAGGTGGTATCTCACTGGCTGATATGTATAGTAATATTTAGTCAACTGGTCGTATTCAGCACATACTGTGAATTCATTTTCACTCGCCTCGCCTTGTGAGCCATCTTGAGAATTCCGAGTGAAATCGAGTGAAATGGATGTACCAAAATAGGGGTCAGATTTAATCGGTGTGTGCCGGTGCTTCTTTTCAGAAGCGCCGGAAACCAGTGAAGCAATCGTACACCTAACAGTGTAACCTTCACAGCACGCGGATCAGGTTCGGTGGTAATGAGGTTTTGGTTCATTTAGCCCAGGGTGTCCCATTGCTTAATATGCCATTGAAATAATCTCGTTGCTGTTGCTCAGCGATCATATTCATTGGGGTCTTCTTAATTGCCCTGTTGTGGGGTTATATCGCTGCAATAGTGCAGATCAAACGAGAGGGCATGGGGGAAAAGGGTCGTGCCCACAGGCTCCAAAATCTACATCATATTAGTAAAAGGCTACTTAAGGGATAAGTCACGGAAAGGAGATGGTTATCGTTGGATAAACAAGTTCGAGGGATTCTGGAGCCAAATAACCGACGAGACGAAGTCGAGTTCGGTTATCTGGCTTCAGAATCACGAGAATTTCTTTATCTGACGATAACCATCGACTTCCGAGGATCTTAACCGGATTATGCCACGTTAATTAATCGAGACGACGATCGATCAATATGATATTCCAATGCGCCATCTTGAATTCCAGTATCAATGAATAGTAATAGAAGATATATTTCCTTCTATAACAATGTGAATTTCCACCAAAATGAATTGAAATTCGCCAATATAGCAATGAAACCTCTGGCTGATTTCGGATCACATGCCGGATCGCTAAACAACACAGATGGATCGTTAAACAACGAAACTAGCGTGTGTAGACAACATGCATTCCCTGATATATGTATGAAATCCCGAATCAGGGCTTTACCCAGTACCCACCGCGAATCCGGATCGTATGAATAATTAGAACGGCCGCCAATGATGAAATTTCATTTCGAGACTTAGGTGAATGGCGAGAGTGATCTATGCTATTTGTTTATACGTGTTCACTATGCGTGTTGCGTGTGTTGTGAAGTTGGAAACCCCATCACGATCAGTATTGATGAACATGCAGGACCAATTGCCGATAATTGTGTCGTTGCACAACGGGCATCTTGACTTAATAAAGATCTTACATAGAGTTTCATAAGTTCGCTTCCTGACTCAGTGCATGAGATGCAGGTATCCAATGCCCACCTGTACATAATCCCCGAGGGATCTATGCCGGCCTAAGTGACCTGCAATGCCGCTGACAGGAGCACCTGTCAGCGAAGATCAATGTCACCTGTGTGCCAATATCTATATGTTCATCATATTTTTCCGAAAGTGTCGGCCATTGTTTGCAGAGGCATTGTCGAGGGAGAAAACTTGCAACTCGATTATCTATATGTGTGTCCTCAATGGTAGGAACGACGAAAGCTCTCAGGGGTTTTATTCTGGTGGCATATTTAGCCCGTATTGATATCTCTGTAGTCGAGACGTGTACCCAACATTCATACCATCAACCAGAATTACCTTCAGGAACGGTGCCTAGTGCATATACATGTACAGTCACATCGCGGCACACAGCCGAATTGCGTCATATATCGTTCTGCACCGAAGCCGTCATTTGACGAGCGGATAGCGTCAAGTTGATAAATGCCTTAAGGATGGAGTCGAAAGAATCGCACCGCAGTCGACAGCAACGCTGACGTAATGTGTTACGTAATTAGCACAATCAGTCGGCATTGGGGTGATTCCCTGGAAATCTAACGTCCATCTTCAAGGAGTGATGCCAGTGAGGATTAGCCTCATGCACTGAACCATATCACATCAGCGCAGTTGTTCGTCTGATGAAAAGCATGAATCTCCGGCTGCCATGCCGACCCGCGTCATAATCTTGCAGCCCACATTCTACAGACATACGTCAAAGAATCCGTCTGTCAGCTTGTTTGGTTCTTTCGTCAACATTGGACATCAAATACCGCGAGCATTTCCTTCGGGCCGTCTTCTGGGCCTGTCAAAGGGCCCTCGGCCCATTTGGGCCTAATTCTAGTGGCTTACGTCAACCTTCAAACACGTGTCCATTACCCCACATTGCTTCCCCTTTCTCCTACATCACATTGCTTCCCCATTCTCAATTTACCTCCATCTTGCAGTCAATCGTATCCCACGCCTCTGTGTGTACTTCCCACTCATTACGTGTGCACTTGCTGTATACATTCTTGTATGTTCATATATTCATGAAGGCATAGGACTTCTCATCGATATAATTGATTCTGCCTTCACACCTTTACGCGTCCGCTACTCCGTATCCTTCGGTTGCTCCATATTCGTCTTACATGCCGCATTTTCTCCTTGGTTTGTCTTCCATTTCGTTCCTGTTCATACCGATTGACCTCTTAACCCGCTTCGTTGTCGTTCATTGCATAATAAGTGCGTCAGTCTTTTGCGAATGGAATCTTGGCTTCGGAGCGATATCCAAAAGAGTCGCAAAAGCATCATTCCTGTTTAATTAGCTTCGCTCTTCGTCCCCTTCTGTGATTTTCCATGGATGTGAGTACCGTGGCAGATGTGTTTTGCCGAGGACAAAAGATATCCATTGCAACAATTCGTGTTGATACCGAATCTTGCGTTTAATGCGCTGAAAATACGAATACTGTTGCCGTGTAGTTACATGTAAATGAAGTCGAGCTTTTGACTCATGTAAGGATAACGGCATAGCTCGGTTTAATCATTCAACATGATATCGGGCTGTATAAAACCAAGACTCACCCGTAGGCGAAATGTATTATAGTGGAAACAGAAAATGTATCAATGATATTCATTATGATATTTCACATGCGTCGCTTGTCTGCTTGATGAAATATTGTCATCATGAGCTGTAATTGAAAGGAGGCCGGATTAAGCCAGGAATTTAATCAATTTGTGTTGCATGATATCAGGTGACCTCACAAGGAAAACACTGGGAGACTCAATCGCCAGCTCCTATTGTAGCCAAACAGGTGCAGCACTATGACTTATTGTGCAGATTACCATGCGCTGTGGATGCCTGGGTCTTTCGAGAAATCATCTCCGTTTCCTGGTTCACGATCTCCACCCAACGAACCCTTTATTCATTTCAGCGAATTAGCAACAGTAGCCCAAGTGTTAATGTCATTCACCGGCTTTGTCCAGGCTATTTCGTCTGACTGGAAAATTGTATAATTCATTTCGGTCGAAACTCGAAAGGCGCATAGATTGCACGCCACCACCGGAGGATTGTTAATTGTTTTTATTTCATTTTATTTTTCTGATTCTTTCATTGTAAATTTCTTGGTATTGGCCAATGGTCTTGGTAACGGTTTTCAACGGGAAATCAGTTTGCATGAAGACTTGTGGTGCATCATTCCTCAGACTATAATTATGACCTTGGACGTGATGAGCACGCACTTTTTTGTTTGTTATGCGAGGCGTTATTCTTGGAAACAGCACTCGTGAATAGCTTTGAGATGGATAGAGATAGATACGCGACCCGAAAGCGTAAATCATGCGAACAGAACGCGAAGGAATGACACCCGAAGCTGATGAAGGAGCGACGCCCAGCCGCTTAACGCATAAATGATGAAATACGATGACCCTCTGACCCCTGGCTTTTCAGCCTCTCGAATAATTTGAGAAAGGCGAAACACGGTGATGAAAAACACCGGCTTAATGCTGCGGTAAGCGACCTTCTTCATCCATAATTCGGTCCTTTATAGGCGTCAAAGCCAGCTTAATTTAACAGTTTACATCTACACCCTGTGACTATTCCTCAGATGCGAATAATATATGGATCGATCAACAGAGGGGTAGGTGAGCGGTGTAATATATGCCCAAGTAATTCTTCTCCCATCTTTTGTCTATCCTTCGAAGCCCCATACTTTTTTTTTTCGATTTTTGTCTGAGCATTTTGTCAATATAGATCGTTGTGGTTGCATATGTTTCCAAGAAATGGGACGCATTTCCGGGAATTTATGTCCTTATATGCAACCAGGAAATGGTTTTGGCTATTCACACTCTATGACTGCATCCTACTTGCATGGATATCAGAAAACGTGTGCGAATCCAAGAAGCGAGTGTGTTCGCCTCGACACCGCCTCCTCGATAGTCAGCCGTCGAATGATCACCTGAAGCAGATGGACGTGTGGTCAGCTCAAAGGCAAAAATAACTCTCATTTCATGCGGTTACTGATTTGCAGTTATTTTTTGGGGGATTCCACACAGAATGCATCTAAGTCGGACCCTGTTGAAAACGTTCATAGACTGCTCGTCTCAGCGCCGTTGATGAAGAGCGTATACTTTAATTATCTCTATAGCAATTAGTTTATGCGAGATTTAAATATTACTCCTCGTATAGCTGTACTAATTAATATTGTAGATCGCATCACAAAAATGGGTGGAATAAAACAACATTGCAACTCTGTCATCCGAGAGGGAAACATCGCCGAGTAGCAGCAAGTCATGAAAGCAGCAGACCGAGAAATTGATGCGAAAAGTAGCCAAGCATAAAGTATCAAAGTGCTGATGACTACACTCCCAATGACCATAATTCTGAATTGGCCAACGTCTTCTATGTGTGACAATCATGTGGTTGAGTCAATTGATTGCTTGGCTATGGTCGAGTTATGGACTCGTGGTTACGAATTAGTGATGACGTTGAAAGCTTAAGTCAACGTTACACAAAAACACCGTAATGATGGAATAACTCATTTCTGCGAAATATATCCACAAATTTTTTATAATTTTGCATATTTATTTCCATCAGGTATTCAACCTTTAAGTTTCAATTTCATTCAATAAAACCAAATTGATCAGAGATAGCAATGAGGAAACCGCCTCTATATACATGTATATATAGCATCAGTACACGGTGAACTTTTTATCATATTCACGTATCTTGAATTTGTAATTGAGGCAATGATATTAATAGATTGATTGATCTTAAAGGTATGCATGCCATTATTCAGCCCATTTGCACACAGTAGCCATTAAATAGGCAATAATACATACGTGTTGTACAAATATAGCGAATCGCACGCATAGAAATGAAGGCACACCGCCTCCTCGATCGCAGGTGATCAGCGCTGGTGCTCAGTCTCTCAAATGACTCAGGTGTATGTGTGATTTAGGAAAGAACAATGCGAACCTGGACAAGGGCACTGTAGGAGGGCACTGACCTCGCCTCGACCCCCTCAGCGTGTATAGTTTACAACCAGGAAACCAGCTATGTGGATATAGCGGACATTGCTGCCCATTACTGTGCGTTTCCTATTGCAATGAAGGCCGGTAACCACGCAGGTCGCATGCCATATCAGGCAATGGTGCATATTCTTATGTAATGCACAATATTTGCATTCACTTATTTCGATCTGTCGCAAATGACATCGCGTTTATTCATTGCATTTGCATCATGCTGAAAAGTGCTGATGAAAAGTGCCGATCAAAAGTGCTGAATTAGAGGTTTTTATTACACTTGCATAGGTTAAAAGGATCCCACTGTATGGAAGCTCACGGATATAGTTACAGATCCCCCCCCCTTCCAATAAACAAATATGCCGGGTATAGTTTTGTCGTTTGGCTTTCTGTACATGTCTGACTTTATCAGGCAGTTTTCAAACTTCCTCGTGCCGTTTTGGGTGAAAATTCTGAGATGACACCGCGAGGACTCATAAGAAGTTCTGAGTTGAACGCCCCACCTCTCTTTCCCACTCCGAGAGGTTACTCATCCACTCTCCTACCACGTTCTTCTTTCTGTCTGCTAGCTGTCTTTCCTCCACTCAAATTTAAGTCAACACAATACAATGCAGATGATTCAATGCTCACTTCTCCAAAGCCCGTAGTTTGAGTTTAGGACTATTTTTTCTGGTTTTATTTTCACACCTGGCAACATGATTCTTGCTCCTCTCATTCTTGCTTTCTTTCTCTTTCTCTTTCTCTTTCTATTGCTCACCCTCTCGTTCGTTCTTCTCTTTCTTGATCTCCTCCGCGGTCACATCTTCTCTTTTTGCTTGTTCTCAAGCGCATTATTCTGATACAGGTGGTACAGGGTCAACACAAGCCAAGAAGAACTGCACACACAAAACAGACAGGTGATCTCCTTCATCTGCGTCTATAGATGACGCAATCTACTCACTTAAGAAGTCAGGTAAAAAATATGTTAAGAATACTTGAGCTTAGTTTAAAAGAATCTTATTCTTACCTGGATATTTCTACGCGATGCCAAGTTGTTCTGCCCTGAACCAAAAGTTCTTTGATGTTGAAATGATTCTCTCCTTGACTCGGATGTACTGTCCCTCAGGTGGTTCCCATCCACCCCTTTCGTCAGACAGCGACCATATTCCCCATATACTCGTACATAGCTAAGCTACTTCTTCACGTGTATATGCTCATCAATCAGTGAATGACATTCCATGGCTACTCCAAAGCAACGTGGGCCTAAAGCCAGCACACAGCCGCTACGATGTCCTCGTATAAAACGCTAAATTAAGGCAAACGTAGCATTGTGTCAGATGAGAACAATAGATTATTTTGAGGGAGTTAGCTTAAAGATCAATCATAATGACCAAGATAACACCAAATTCACGAAATATACATCCTAATTAATCATTCCATCGCAAAATAATAATTACCTGATATCATTTACGTGGTATAAATGAGTCATGAACAGCGCATATTCACTGCATGGTTCTAAGTCTCCCGCCAAACCGGTTTGGTTCACATATTTGTCGCTAGTAGTATCCTATATGCTAAAGAATAAGGCGAATGCACCTAATTGCCAAGATCGTGAATGAAAATTAAGCGATTTACAACGCTGTTTGATAATTTCGTAATAATCAAATTATTTGTGAAAAATAACCAAAATAAAAGTCATAATTGTCAAGGTAAGAGGCTACCTTAATGATAATTACAGTGGGGTACTTAGCGCGGTTTTAGAGAAAGGAGCCTTTACGGACACTTTACGCAAAGTTGAAAAACCCCCATTACTTGTAAATATACTTTTAAAACTCCCTGTATATATTATGTTCTGTGCCTGAACCAAGGCTTAAAAATTTCTTTTTACTTGTGTTGACCTTTGAAATGAGATGTGAAAATGGAATGACTTGTTCCTTCGCGGGTTATTATTTTTCGTTCGTGTTCTTTTTCGTGGATAAAACCTTTGATCACCTTTTGCAATTGGACACAAGCCCCCGATCCATCACGCAGTCAAAACGCAACCCTATAAATGGCTTCGGGTCGCTCGATGACAATGGACAACCGTAATGGACATTGATGCTCTGATCACATTGTGCCTCCTATATTGCACAAATCAGTGGTTGAGGCCCACGCTGGCCGTGTTCGATCAGGTCGTCGAATCTTTTGCCACCAGTTTTCTGTATAAGCGAGAGGGTGCTTTTGTTCTTGTATTTCAGAATTGAACAATTCCGACTGATATTGACTACAACCTGTCTAGACGGCTCAGACGAAGTGTCGCAGCAGTAGTACTTGTAGCTTATCGATCTTTCGCGCAAAATGACACGCGAACATCTTCAAGCCATTGAGGAACCGATTGGCGAACAGGAGAGGAAATAATGACGACTGAGAAACAGCCTTTGATCGGAACTGTTATGTTACTGACAGTGAGTTATGCAAATTCTCAGTTCCACAAGTGGTGATTGCAAATGATACGTCCCTCACGGCGAGGCTTGGTCTCTTGTTGTCATGGTAACCACTCTCTAAAAAGCCGACTTCAAAGCTGAGAGGTTTGTTACTGTGATGAAAAGTCGAGTTCGCAAGTGGTAATCAATTGGACGACAAGGGCGAATGCAGAAGAAGGTCATTGTTGATATCGTTATGTGAGCGATAATGTGTCAATCCCGATATAGGTATATGTTCATTTCATGCAATATGGCGATAAACAGCAGGAAAGTTCTCCGGCGGAACCTCATGCTGACATCGATGGGGTTCAGGTGAAGGTTCGTGTGGGAAACGGGCCGCCGTGATTCCTCTGCTGGTTCCTGGTGGAAAGAAGGGAACTCGATCAATACACATTCACCGTTAATACCCCCTTCCTTCCCATCTAACGCCTGATTTGCGTACCTGGATGTTGCTAGAAGTATTAATGAGCTGTGAAAACTTGGAAAGATTTTGTGCTTACTGTGCTTGAGTCTCAGGGGAACACGTGTCTTGCTTCTAGTCTGGGTTTTCAGGCTTCCTGTCTCTGCCCTGAGCCATTGATTCTTAATACACATTGGTATGCATGGAGCTCATGACAATTGTGATTGTGTCAAATTTGTCGTGATTTCCGACGTTGTCATGGGTGCTGAGCACGCGCTGTCTGTGAGTGAAAGTCGAGAAGAAATCAGGGTTGATAAGGACGAATGTGGGACACGAGAGAAGAATGCTATGTCATGAATGGCGTCAAATGGCGTCATTTAGAGTCGTTGATAGTCTGTCTGTCGTATCTCTATGACCTTGTTGACAGCAGGCTGTGATTCTATTTGCAAAGTAACCATGCATTGGTCAGACTTATTGGCCCTCTATCTGACCCTACTTAGCGCACACAGAATGACCTCAATCGCAATCTATCGTGGAGTTTGGCTTAGGGTCACATGCACATAGTGTAGGCCTACACATGCATGTATTTCAATGCATATTTACATATTAGGATCTGTGGGTAAATGAAGCTTATTCCCAAGAGGTTATCACTTACTATGTTATATGAAATGAGCCCTCTGGAGGGTTCATGGAGAACTTTCATTGCAATAGGAAATGCTCCGTAATGGATTGTTATGGTCAGGGCGTTCGTGCTGTTGTCCAGTTTGCTGACATTAACACAGGTGATTTTTCTTTATCTCTTCTTTCTTTTCCGTTTTTGTCTCTTTATTATGCTCGTCCAAGTCATAAGCTCCATTTGCTCAGTTCGTGTGTGCGAGCGTTCATTTGAAATAAAATACAGGCGTTGAGTGCAATTTGTGGCTGCTAAAACGAGGCATGCAAACCTCGTCAAAGGCACTGAGCCTGGGAATGGCGCTGTTCTGTTAATACCCCGATGGTCATTTCCATGAGGTGATCCTCTTCAATGGCGATTATGGAAAGTAAGAGTCGATTACTCCATTGAGCGAGACCATTAACGAGGGGAAAAGAGTCACCCAATGTAAACGTCGTTGTTTTTCGGGGTTTCATCTTGTCGTCTATTCTTTGTATTTCCTTGATTGCATCACCAACTTCGGATATAATGAAAAGGATTGCTTCGTTAAAGATACAATTCGACTTTGAAGTCGTGGAAATGCCCAGTGATGGATGGGGTCTCCCATGATATTTCATTTTGTTGGGAAACCTGTGAGGAGAAAAAATACCCAGTTAATCCCTGGGATTTCCTTCCTCCTCGGGCGCCCCTTGAATGGTCGTGGGTTTGTCCTGAATTCAGGTCAACCTTGTATACCCTGGAAGTTAGCATCCCAAGTTCAATGCCCTGTTGTTCGCGTTCACTTAGAGTCTTAGTACATTATGAATGAGGCTATCCCTGTGGTGAGTGCATCCCACACAGGGCACTGCCCTATATACACATCTAAGTGCTCTTCATCAAGCAGAAGTGAACGGATTTCGCTTGATAAGAAGAAAGTGGCAAACAAAAGAAGTGATATTTATTGGCCATAGATTGCTCACTTTAAAGCAATTCTATCAAGTGCAAAACAGTCTAAGGATTTCATCCACTGCGTTGAGCGATAGATGGGCCTTTTATTGCCTTGAGCCATCACTGTAAGCGATTGTCACCGATGAAGACATATTGGTCATCGGAGTGGAAGATAACCGGCCGTTCAGACATTGAAGACTACAATATTGATGATGATGAAAACCGGTCCTTGATCCTCTCAATCCCGTGCTGTGCTTTTCCTTTGAGCCACCTTTTCCGACGAGGCGATTCCTTTGGGCGACGTGCTCCCCTTCCTCCTATCGTAGGAACACTGCACATCGGAGGTCCTCATTTCAATGCCTCCCAGGAATTTGTTTGATGATGACCCATATAATGACCCATTGTGTTGCTATTTGGCGTTGTGAATTTTTAGCCCAGGGGTGGGGGGGTCCCTCCATATCTCCCAGCAATAGATTTTAGTTGTTGTATATTTTTTTTCTATGTCATATTGCATGTATATTATATTTACACATAGTGTCGGGTTTGAGAAACACGACAATATATCCTTGGTATATTATATTATTACTAAATTCATATTCTGATGCATTCGTTGTTAACAAGTAATACATGTATCACTAAACATCGCCTTTCATACACTCTGTTAGAAATTAGGGATTTCATAATAATAAGTACCAGTACCCTTTGGTTACATAATGCCGCATTCAGCTCTAAGCGAATGTATTCTCTTTCTTGTTAATCATTTGTAGGCTTCTAGACATTCCTTGTTATCGAAAATAAACTTTATATGGTTTGCCTTTCGGCAGCACTTAGTATCGTCTTGTACGAAGTGGTTGCTCTGAAAAGAGCAGTTTTTGTAGGTGAAGAAAGTGCATCTCAATTCACTGAATCTCCATCACCTCCACCTCCTCATCATCATCATCCTCATCCTCATCCTCTTCCTCCTCCTCGCCCGTCTCCTCTCCTCCTTCCAGGAGCAGTCTGCCCAACTCACGGAGTTCTTCAACTTGCTTCTCAGAATATGCTGAGTAAGCGTTCCATACTCCCTCGAAGACCTGCAGCTGTATTTCCAGCTGCATCACCAGCGGCGATCGCAGCTGCAATGATCTCTCGTATCTGACTTTCACTTCTCGGATTTTCTGCTCGAGAATTTCCATTTGTTGGCTGCTTTTTAGGTACTTGAGGGTCACTGAGGCGAATTGTTGGTAGATGTCCGAGATGAGGTCGTCGTTGGCCTTTTTCTGGATTGCGTCCATAGCGATTTCTTTGCTCAATCGAGATTGATCGGATATCGAATGCCATATCGGCGATCTTGTCCACTTTTATGCGGCGAAATTTAAGGTTCTGATTGCAATTAGTCCTAACTGTGGAACGCAGCTCATGCAGGCGTCTGAGTTGAGTGGCAGCTTAGTCGGCATTTCGGTGCACAATCACTTTTCACACCTTTCACAGGTCAATGAAACAATTCAACAGTTAGAGCGCGCTGAAGCCGTTAATTGGTTATCAATATTTTCTAACCAATTCAATTCAACTCTTTAACCAGCTGAACTGAAGCGCTGTTAGTTTGTGATCATATTGATCGAGTGTTACTAAGTAAATCATTTATCCACACATATATAATTATATTTACAGCCTAAAAGCCACCTTACTTTAAGAGATTGTTTATGGATTTTAATAATTATGTATAAAATCATGTTTTAATGCGTTTTCAATGAGTACAGATTTAATTGTGAATGGATTTGTGTGGGAGTTGTTTTAAAATACCGAAACCATTTCTCAGCATTTTAGTTTCCCGAAGTTTCATTGCATGAGAAGACGCTAAAATTAGAGTATTTTGCCGTTTTCATAGCACAGTGCGTTAATTAACATCCCCGTTCACTGATCAAGCGGAGAATAATTTAAGCGAGACAGTCTAATAAGAATAGAACCTATGCTTCTGCCATGTTTACCAGCGGGTTTGACCGCCGCGGATGTTGTACAGAAGTCATCCCATCGATAATGTTTTTCACAGGGATATCATCCCACTCTTCCGTCAGACATTGACGCAAATCATCCACGTTTGTTGGCTGGACCTCCCTGTTGATCAATTGCGCGGAAAGCTTCGCCCAAAAGATCTCGATGGGATTCATATCAGGACTGCAAGCTGGCCATGGGAGACTATTCACATCTCCATAATCAATTTTTTGATCTTCGTGGCTTTGTGGCGTGGAGCGTTGTCATCTGGTAGCAAACCATTCTCACACGAGGTCTCCCAAGCAAATGGAAGCATTTTTTTCTTCGACGATCCTCCTGCAGCCCACTTGGCTCAGGGTGCCCTCCAGAAAAGATGATTATTGATTTCGCACAGCGATGGAAAGCCAAATCATTAGCCGACCACCGCTTGATCGAACTCTGGGCTGGACACACATATCAGGATACAATTCATGTTTACTCTGTCGCGCATGCCATCTTGCATGTGCAACTCAAAAAGCGCCCCATCGCTGAATGCAACATTCTGTCATAGGGAATCCTGGATTCATAGGTGGGTCCTGGCCCAGTTGAGGCGAGCATCTCGGTGTCTGTCGGTGAACAGGGATATTCAAACAAGCCTCCTGGCTCGCAGGCCAGCCTGGATCAGTGTGGCGTTCACCAGTGTCTGGAAAACCCGGACTTCCTTGGTTTACTGCCATCGAGTTCGAAGGGTGCTCGTTGTTGTTGGACTGCTGTACTCGAAAATACGAATAGGAAGCGATCGCTTCTTCCTGAAGTCTTTTGTGGGCGACCTGGTCTCTGCGTTGGCCTTTTAGTCTAATGATCCATAGATCTGGTTCAAAGATCTTGCTGACCATTCCCTTTGTGATACCCACTTGTCGATCCCGCAATTGTTTTCTCTTTGAGCACATATCTCCGCAGTGCTGCAACCTCAGATCACTTGGCTGCATCAAGATGTCGAACCATGTTTTTCAAAGATGTGATCCAAAATGGAGGGTAATCGCTTGATTTTATCCCCATGCATGTATATAGGGATAATACCGCTAAATTTGCACGTAACAGAGGTGATGGGGGGGATACAGCCCTTTAAATAAGGAAGTTCTCAGAAGAAAGAAATATTTCATATTAAATATCAAGTCTGTACAGACATATACATATGCATATACATATGCAATGTAAATTTTGACCCGAGACACAGTATAAAGGTTTAACCGGGGATTCTTCTTAATTGTCGGCAATTGTACGTACAACTTATTTCATGTGTAAGCGGCATTGAGGCTATGCATGTATATGGGAATCTCGGGTGAACCAGCAGATTTGCGTCATGCGTCCGCGATCTCTCCAATTCGTTCGTGATCGAGCCGTTAGTATGCCATTAGGTACTAGTACTGCCTGTATCAGTATGACATTAACCCAAATGCCCCGATAAAACTAATATGCAATATTGCGGAGATAATCATGCAGAAGAAGAAGCCGGTTCTCCATCGATTACCTCACCCCCCTCCCTCCAAAAAAAGGTACTTTGATATCGTGCTCATCCAATTTCAGCGCACAGGGTTCTGCTGGGTAAACATTCGCGTTGAGTGAGAATCTGCTTCAAAAGGAGACCCACGTGACCCAAAATGGGTGGCCCTCTCCCCTTTCTCCCTGGTCCTCGTATGGGGAGGTCCATCAATGAATGTTTGATGAATATGTTCACTCGACGATGGGCCAATTTGGATTACATACCGGAGACAAGCGTCACAATAAATTATATAAATCTGTGAGATGTGGAGCTCCTGCCTCGCGGACACTATTAATTTATGGTTATAGTCTTCAAGCAAGATTTTTTCTGAATGATCGATTGTTGCTTATAATTCAAGATATGGCATCTCATTGCGGCATTATGTCACTGTGTCACTGTTCAGATCTTATATATATCATGAGATATATTCCCTTTTCTTCATCTTGTTCGTTTCCACGACAAACGGACGTTTAAGTCAGTTTTTCTCGGGGCCAGAATTTGCTCATGTGACTCTGAGACGGTGACAGCATCCGACCTTGAACCCGATAAATGCCCTAAGGAACGGCTATGTTTAATATGTTGCTTTTCCCTTTGTGGGGGAGGGGTGTCGATTGTGTATCTTTCTGAAGGGTTTCTATCAGCACCGGAAGCCGCAGAATTTTCAACTTTAGGTGAATCTAATCTGAACACGTTTTATATTTGTTCATGCACGCATGGGGTGAACACGAAGTCGTGAGCATGTGCTGGAGGTAATTTCTATGCATGCTTATAACTTATAAGTTTTAACCCAATTTAAATATATAGAACGGGCATCATTCATTCTTTTTTACACCGTTATAATTGTATACAAGTTGGGGTCATAGAATTACTAGCATCATCTAAGCATGAATGTGCCATATGTTAAAACGCCTGTTCAAGGAATTCAAGGGGAACATAATATAATAACATAAAGCTTCAGCAAGTCGAGTTTTCATTGAGCTGTTCTGAGAGCAACGCCCAAACGACATTTTTTCCCCTTAAATCTGGCTTCAATTCTGACCGATCACGTGACCCCAATACGCATTCTAGTTTCTCCTTTATAATTCTATGGTTGGGGTTATATTGACCCATTCATTATACATTGTATCCATGCATAGCTCCCGTTCTCACGTGTTTGTCCGTACCATCCCTTATCCCACACTGTGAGGTGAGTAAGAAATTTCCGATCAATGTCATCCAGGTCCTTTTTAAGGTGCCCCCCCCTCCAAAAAAAAAAAAAAAAAAAAAAAAACCAATTGTAAATATTCTAAGTTGTAATATTATATACAATCGTAATCACCCCAGCCACCTTTTGGTATGCGGTGCTTACTGGGCGTTCTGGGGTGTTTATTAAGAGATTCGGGTGCTTGTATATATGTGAAGGTGACTTTGCGTACAAGACACAACATAAACCAACAGTACATCGGGGTCGAGGCCATTAGTGGTGACATGCCCCGCGACCAATATGACTGTGGCTGACACAGAAAGACTTTGAATGCAAGCTACTTCACCCCGTGTTTAATAGGAAAGCCGCTCACAATGAGAAAGTGATCAGGATGGGGATTGGCCCCCAATGCTTTGCACGGTCCCCCCCCCCCCACCAAGATCAAAAGACCAGAACTGAATAGCTGTGGGCTGCAAACAGATGCTCCTCCTTCAGCTCTGATCCAACACGGCACAGGTGCTCTGTACACTTGTATACAGAGCTCTTACTGATGCAATAAATTCATATTTCAGGGCTATATTTGATGTATTAGTAAGTGGAGATTCTTTTACGGGAAAAGCAAGCCACTTTCAGACTGCGGCGCTAAACATTGATGCGGATATGTGTGCTTAATATAAATATATGTATTCAAATAAATGAATTTTTGGAAATGTCGTGGCAATCAACGAAAGGTGATAGGTTTGATTGTTAATTGGCATGACACGATATGATGGTGGGGGGGACTTTGAGAGAAGAATTCTGTTGAATAATTAATCACTTGTTTTTTTCACTCGGTCACGATCATCTGCAAAATGTAGGACTCAATATGATAGTATTTTTCAATTGTCTGCATTAAAAAAAGAATGCTCGAATCTCGATGCACCTATAGACATTACAATATTCCTCTAAATATATACCTGTAGCTGGCTGGGTCTACCACAAAATATCAATTCCATCTTTTGCCCCACGATATGCAAATCCCCCCCCCCCAAAAAAAAGTAACAATAGCTAACATTTTATGCATAATTAGAGCCCTTTGTGAGAGCGGCAATACGCCGCATACTTCACTTTTCCTCTTGCCACCTGTGACGGCTGACTTGATGCATGTTGCGGTGCCATTCGCCAGATGAGATGCCAGCCCCTTTGCACACGCAAAGGTTGCCGGTTCATTTGACTATAGCTGCGGCCCTGGACCCCTCTTTGACATCAAGGGGTCTAAGGCCTCATCTCCTTTTTCATTCTACAATCGTCTCTTCAGTCTTCATAACATGAGATAAAACGTGTGGGCGGACTCAGGTGAAAGGTCGAACGTCTCCGGTTGACCCTTTCTGCGCTCACGGCTTTTCTTTGAGGTTCATAATGTTTTGAGGCAGAATTGTCGTTTGGGACCAAACCCTATAATATAATATATATGCTTTCTCTTTGTTCGAGCACTTCATCGATTAGTACCCCTACACCCACTTCTTTGATTTTTATACCAAGCGATAACGTTTGAAATAAGTGACACACTTTTGCCTGAACGGCCAATGAAAGCCTCGTTCTGGAATTGAATGAGACGCTGGAGTGTCACGTGATACGATCGGCAATTCCAAGAATGGCGTCATGTATCTCTTGCGACGTAAACACCCGAATGACGTTCTCAGCTGGTGCGTTGCAATCATTACAGACGGCAATTCCTCCTTGATTCAGTCCGTGCTTAATGGCGTTGTAATTGACGCTACTGGGCTCAGTCAAACGACATAAATGTGACACATAATTCACTTTTTATCCGTGAATATACCACATTTATATGTGTGATAAGGGGTTATTTAATTTTGCCTTATATAAAATGTACATTTATGCGTTTGCTTGACCTTTGTTTTAATGCCATGCCAATCAAATAATTAGTCATATTTATGGAGAGGGGGGGAGGGGTGTTGGGGGGTATTTTTCCAACAAAGAGGGACTGGACGTGTACAACTATTTCATTGTGTATCTTATGTTTGTGACCTATTGTGGGAGGAGTAAACATTCCTAAAACACCCCAAACAGCTGATTTATTTGACTCTTTAATCATTGTATGAAATGAAGGTTTTTTACATATGTACATAACAATGTGTGGAATAAATGTTATATAAGAGGGAAGAAAATTAAGCCATTCAGACTGTCGCACTATTTCTTTCAGACGTTGTTTTTCTTTATTTCAGTTGCTGAATTTGCTCAAACGGTGTCCTCTGCTCAGGAGCAGTTTGCTCTGCAAATCTGCACGGT
>KB300390.1:239536-302186 GCA_000328365.1 Capitella teleta
GCGACCGAGAGGTACGTACATGTGCTGCTCACTCGAAATGCCGTACGATATGCTTGTGGCCACAGACCGCAATTTCGTGCTTATATAACTATGAATACAATTGTATTAAGTATTATGTAATTAAGGTCCATTGACGTCAAAATTAGTGCTGAATCGTATATCAAACGAAAATCAAACGGCAAAGGCTGTTTGAGTTGCTGTGGAAACGGCTGCTCAAAGGACCCCACCAAATGGTCACCCCCTACCCCCCACCCCCTTCCGTGAGCTACCAGATCAGGCTCCAAGACTCAGAGTTCCTCTGAGTGGCACCTAATCAGAGTCTTGTGGGCGAATGACCGATGCATGACACGTCCGAAGGCGATCTGTCCGTTTGTCCAGCTCCGCATTGAAATGACCATCGTTCGAGCCATTCGACATCAATCCCTCGCCGTCCATGTCACCCTGACGCCCCGATTGGTCGTTTATTTGGGGCTAGTGTCAAGATCATTACTCGGAAATTAATTTACTTCGGGCGAACACGGTCTTGTTTGATGTTTTGCTGAGATTACAGGAAAATTGCTTCGTATAATTTCCGGGGATTTTTTTTTTTTTAGTTTTTTTTTATATATTTTTTGTTGTTGTTGTGATTTCTTTTCTTCTGTGACTTGGCTTTATTGTGTGAACGCCAATCTTGATGCTATCAAAGCGCAGAAATAATACGCATACCTGTGCTTTATGGTCGCATAAGCCCCTGCCTCCAATTTCCCTCAGAATAAAACTACAGGTAAATGTAGAAAAAAAGGATATTTTTATAATTCAGCCTCCCGGAATATTTAAATTATTCGTTTTACGTGGCGCGCTCACAATTGTTATCTGCATCGCGGCGCTTTGCTGAGTTGGTTCGCAACAACTTGCATAATACGCGTATCATGTAAAATAGACCCCGAAACTAGCCAGCTAATTGATTTGTGAAATGCTGAGGCATTTTTCGGCTGGCTTGTTGGTCAGCCGACTTTTTTTTGTGACTGACTAACTGTGACCTTTTTTTTCCTGCTGGCTTGGATCAACTGCGTTAATGCATTAATGCATTATATAAATTACTACGTGTATGCTTTTGCTAACATATGTCCAGCAGTATGCATAAGAATCACTAATCTCAGCCAATGGAATACTGCATAATTAATCAATTAAGCAGTATTATTTCTCCATTGACGCCCTTATGGCTCTTGTCTGCTATGAAATTAATACTTGCATTTCGGGATCAATCAATATTGTTAAAAATAATTCGGAGTTTTCCCGGGGTTTTTTTTTCTTTCCAATATTTCCCTCAATTTACTTAATTTAATTATGAACCATAATATTAGCTACTGGAGTTCACGGTCATTTATTAACATAATACAGATGATTACTAGTGGAGTATATGGAGAATAATTATTCTAATCATAAGTAGTCTTGCCCTATAATAAATTTGATGCTTGCTGTTGTGTGCTGTGGTGCTCAAATGCTGGGCAGCTGGAGGGCCAACAAAAAAACGATGCATGGGTGAAAAGTGATAAAAGGCAAAACAAAACAAAAAACACATGTAGCTATTGATCGGCTATTATTACTAAAATAAAATAGAAAATAATGATATATAATTTAATCAGTGAAGGGAAAATTGATCGAAGGACATTACTATTGAGAATTAACCCTATATTCTTTCATTTGACACAAATGAATGAAATGAATGAAATGAATGAAATGAATAAAATGAATGAAATGATTTTGACATAAGTATAAGTATAAGTCATATACATTGAGATTTGAAATATTTGGAAAGTCACAACCTGCCTCTTCCAAAATCGAAGAGCTAGAATTACGTTCCTCATTTGCGATTCTTGTGACAGCGAGGTAATTATTGGTTTCATCTTAATATCGATCGGTAGAATTTTTTTTTTTTTTTTTTTTTTTCATTTTTTCGAACCTTCGTTTTTGAATCATATATGCATTTCTACTCTCTCTGAAGTCACGACCCCACCCTTACATCGGTGTTCAGACCAAAAAGGCAGCATATATAGACAGTTTACTTGGCCAAATTATATACGTGTAAATCATGATGTTATTTCCTGCCAAATCTCTTGAAAGAAATTTGGCTGACTGATGGATTTTCGACGGCGACTGAGCCAACTGTTCTTGGGCGGATCAGTGAAATCCCGGCAGCGGCGGCGGCGGCGGCGGCGGCTCAGATATTTCTCGGCTGGCTAGTCGGATTTTCCCGGCTGGCTTCAGGGTCTAATGTATAAAACAGCATAGTTATGCGGTGCAAATATCTGCGAGGCCATCGTGTGTTTGTTGTGCTAATGACGTCAGTGATGAACTCCCTCACGCTCTGCAAGGGCGATAATTGCTGTCGAGAGGCGACGCTAACCAAAGTATATAAAAGCAGCTAATGACGCCGCGCACTGCTTGCGGTGAGCGTCGCATGCAGGTCTCTTAATCCGCGCTTCTCGCTTTTGAGGGATTGCCATGGCGCCAGAACTCTAAATGCCCCCTCAGCCCAAGACACACGCTCTTTTTCTGCGCCCTATGCCCCGAAGCCTCCCGTTCAGCACGATTCACTTGGAGACGCAGCTGAAAAAAAGCAATCCGCCCGGATCCTAATTCTACGCGGCGAAGACTGCGTCGCTAAGACCAGTCCTCGTGTGATCCTCGGGTATATTGCTATATTGCCTTACTGCGAGGTGAAATACTCCTTCATGTTGTATTGACAGTCTGCGCATGCGTAGTCAAGGCAAGCGTTGGATGAGGTGCAATAATTAGCTTATAGGCAGCAGGAAGGAAGTGCTCGACTCTGTCGCCTCTGCGAATCTACTACGCCATGTCCTTTGTGGCTCGCTTCTGAAGCGCTTTATGTACCGACCCCTTTGTAATGACGCCCTTATACGTACCAACCCCTCCCCCCTCCCACCCTTTGGCAATCTCGGCATGTCCTTCCAACGTGTCGATTTCCTTTCACTTTATTAATCACTGTTCAATTTAAGATTTAAAAGGATATTGTGTATCTGACTACGTTCAGTACAAAACCATACGTACAGTTGGAATACTATATGCTCCCATATTTCTATAGAAGAATGCGCATGCATGCTCCGCTAGATCTATGGTCACCCATAACTACAACAATCAGCTCCTCTGCCCATCCCTCTAATCACCAAACAGATGCTTAAAATGTCAACCATTGTTTTTGTTGTCGATTTCAGACCAATTTCTTGTCAGGATTCTCTGCTCGCTGCGTGGGAATGCATCGTCCAAGAAACATTGGTCGACGGACAGGTAAAGTGAGGGCTTGGTCTTGCTTTATAGCTACACCTGTATTCCTGAAGGGCTTCGTGTTATGTACGCGATTTGTCTTCATTGATTGAGTTCATAGATTTAGCTGCGTTTATTTATCGTGAACGGTGGGCAAGCGGGGTGACGTTAATCTGTATTAGAAATTATGAATCGATGACATCAACAGTGCTCCCCTGAGAGGCCCAAAAGACAGTGAAATGAAATTGACGCTTTCATAATTCGGATTTTTTTTTTGTGCTTTCATTTTCTTCCAGAGCCAAGCCGAGAGCGCTTCGTTGCTGGTGAAGAACATCGCTAGTCCCCTTCTTGAGATTGCTTCATACAAAAAAAGCCAAACGAAGAAGCTGTTGAGCTTCCGAGAAGCCTTTGAATACCACTTGGATGAGGCGAAGGACAGAATCGTACAGGTGACAACGCACGAATGACGCTGCCGCTGCTGCGAGGTCTTTTGTCTAGCTGCCCCAATAATAACACGGAAAAAGAGTTATATGACAGAGGAAGGCGAACGAACGAGACATACACCAGGCTTCTGTTCACCTCCAATTAGGTCGATTTATGAGGCTGGGGTGATCTTATACCTTTGTAGGTTGACTAGTTAAACCCTGACGCCCAATAGCCCCGTGATAAGAAGGGTGGGTTGTTCACTTACAGCCAATTATGTTACTGTAAAAAATATACATGCATAATTATATACATGTAGACAATAACCGACTGCAGGTCAATTATAGTAAATTTTCTTCCACATTAACATAGCAATTGTTAATTCTCTCACACAAAAGGGAAGCAAAAGAAGTTATTTTGATAACTAAATGCATTTCTTTCATCTTGCAGAAGCAGAAAGTGTACATGGATACCTTCCAAACCTACAACAACAAACAGTCTTCTAAGCCGAGCCACGCCGCTTACCTGAATGCTCACAATGATTACGTTCTACAAATCCGTTCTTCCAACTCCCTTCTTCGGGAGTACACAACAACCGCTTTACCTTTGCTGCTCGAAGTGAGTGTGACGTCATACATTATTATATAATACCGAATGTTCTGAAATAAACGAATACGTTGGTGTACAGGGCACGTGTTGCATTGTCCTCTCGCGGGCTGTGAGTGAGAAATATGTGCGTTTGGGTTTAGATTGTTGCTGCATAATAATAATAATAATAATAATAATAATAATAATAATAATAATAATAATAATAATAATAATAATAATAATAATAATAATAATAATAATAATAATAATAATAATAATAATAATAATAATAATAATAATAATATTAATAATAATAATAATAATAATAATTTAATATGGATATTCCTCTTTCCATGAAATTGATCCCTGGGTGTAGCCTCGTAATCGCACTGCCCTGTGTCTATGCACCGTGCTCAAATGAATGCTTCTGTCTTTCTCACCGTTCACAGGAGCTTGAAGAAATCCACATCGACTTAAGCAACACACTCAGTGCTGCTTTGGAGTCCTATGCAATATCAAGACACTCGCAGGTGCGTTATGATCCGGAGCATTAGGCCGTTATGATTCTCCTTACAGGCCGGTGAGCAGAGTCATCGTTATAGCGGAGCTGCGAAGGTCTGCAAACGCGTCGACCCGACGCTTGACGTCCACGACTTCCTCGACGCGATGCAACAGCAAGAGCCGTTCTCGAAGCCATTCGCGTACAACCAGCAGTCTTTCTCCATCGTAAGTCCACACCCGGTGTACAGGGTTCAGCGCAAGATTGTTATGGATCCGCGATAAACGCAAAAAATAATTGGGCGCTTGGCAACCGATGATATTATTGCATCTGTCGGATGCTGTTGCTCATCCAGGGTCTTGTAATACTTTGATGGTTTGTACAGCAGCCTCAGCGGAATTGGCAAATCATGCTGGGAATTTGCAGTGGAAAAGCATTAATACATTTCCATTTCAAATTCCAATATTATTTGCGCTCCATTTCGACTGTGTACTTCAGCCATTGTTTAATCAGACTATAGTATAATTATATCAGTGCATACAAGTGCATTCATCTTCACTGTGTAGAGGTATGATACTTTGATTCGGTAGTAACCAAGACAACCGATCGAGGCTATCGTGAGAATGGGTCTTGGTGCTCGTGTATGTAACAGCCTCGTGTTCATTGGTGTTGTTCCAAACAGCCTTCAATCCGTTAATTCTGCATTAGACTTTGACGCATTTCGTTGAAAGAGCAGTTTGCTAATATACATGGCGCGTGTTCTGACCCGTTGCTTATCCTGGAATGAGCGTTTTGAATAAATTATGCTAATTATAGCAGCATGAATGTGCGGGCATCAATCATGATTGAACCTCTCATGTTTGCATCTTAGTGCATTCGATATTGCTTCCAAAAGAACTGAAAAAGATACCTGAAGGAAGTAACTCAAGATGGTCGAACCAGTCAGTCGCAGCATTTATATTGCACCGTTAGAGTTAATGGCTAATTGTATACCTGCATAGCCCGACAGGTGTGCATTAGTTACTTTTGCTGGAGTACAACAGACGATAGGAATCTATCGTGCATCTCATGCAAGGCATTCATGGAGGACAGTGCTTATTTTCAGACACGCATAAAGATATAATTATACGTATGAATGAATGACATTTATTTGACAGCTATGATCAGTTCATCGTGAAGTGAGTGTCCCATTCAGGTGATACAATGTACCTGTGTCCTGTGCTTTGCGCATTCGCCAATAGGAAATCCTCCTCAAACTAGGAGCTTTAGTGTAAAATTGAGGAAGGTTGGAGTTCTATATGAATTAGATTCCATGGCGCGAGGAACTTGGTCGAAATTGGTCTCCAAAGATGTCGCAAATAAGGCGACCGAAATGTCGCATTTTCCTTTTGAGAAAATCATGTCTCGTCGACTTTTAAGGAAGCTGGATTCAAATCTGTGGATACATGCTTTCGTCTGCACCCTGCGCGCGCACCTCATTTCACCTTTATGGGATAAAACCCCAATTCAACGGAGGAAGATGTTTATAAATACATATATTTGGACTAAGATGATAAGGGCGGGGTACTGAGTGATGTCACCACATGGAGCACTAGTACTCAATTGTTAACCCTGTGTCTTCGACTTCTCACATTTCCTTTAAGTACACTACAGCATTGAACCTATTAATGAGCCCCGACTGTTCAACATACGTATGAACATAAATGATGCATTCTTATTTTGCAGAACGATACTTTGAACGGGACGATTATCATGGACCCCATGACGGAAACCGCCATCAACGCCAAGCGACTGGAGCTGCAGCAACAGGCGCTGGAGTTATCATCGTTTCTGACCCAAAACAAAGACATCGTTCACGCGCTGATCGTCATGTGCCAGAGGTAAGTTCGCGTTCCGTGAATTGTGACGTCACAAGTACCTCGATGCTTAGCCTATAACATGCGTCTAATCTGATTGGTCTCGATCCTTCGTTTCGCAAGGCAGAAACTAAACATGTAGGTACCATTATGCATTATATCACACCTGTTCTATATTGTGGTGTGTATTTAAATCAACCCTACACTTTGTACTTGTGACCCCACCTGTACGTGCGCACCTTGTTAATTATGCCGAATCGGGATAAATCAACGTGGGTTGGGTGGGCAAGGGTTCAAGGGTAGAATGCCAGTTATGCCAGCACCACTTTCCGATCGACCGCAGTAAGCACCTTTGGTATATACTGCTCACACCGGGGAGCGGGCCGTAAACAAACCGACCTGTTTCCTGCCAGGAATGTTTGATATGAAATGCTATATTTCTTTTTTTTTCCGTGGATATATCGAGTAAAGCTTCGGTGGAGGTAAAAATTTCTACGAAGTTGTTCTGTGTTATTTTGTGCTGTAACCCTGGTCACAAAAAGACAATCAGATGTTCCTCCTATCGTCTTCACCTTTGTTATGTAATGTCGTTCTTGGTAGTAAAGAGTATGGGTAATGGGTGTGGGAAAGCCAGCGCCGAGGCAGAACAGCGGTGTGTGTACAGGCGAGGCCTTTACTTCTGTAGTTATGGGCCCGGGAAAGAAGCTGGGAGCTCAACCAATGGAGCCTGTAGCTTTTTTCCTCTTTCTCACTAGTGCAGGCTTCAGTTAGCACTGTCCGCAGTCGGAATATACGCGTATACCGTACATCAAATGCGCCGGCGAGTAAGGTGCGCAGGAGTTACCACCCTGACCCGCAATGGATAGCAGCGGTCGTAGATAGCAGTGCTCTGTCTCCATGGAAACCGACGATGCCAAAGGACAGTTTCACTTGCCGACAAGAGAAACGCTCGTCTACAACTCCATCGATTACGTCAGCCGCAGACCGCCCGGTCGAGATCCCTCCATCACGCAGGACGACCTCGGTGTCTGAATTCTCTGGGAGGTCCATCAGTTTATATGAATCAGATTTTGATGACGATCCCTTCGACTCTGTCCCGAGGCTTCGCTCAGGGTCATCCGGCTCAAAACGAAGTAGTGCTCGTGACTTAGAGGTTCGCTGGACCCTCGGTCCGATCGACGACACCGAGGAAATGACCGCCTCATCGTGCGCGCCGGCATCTCCCTCAAAAACTGAGCCAACCCGGAAAAACAGTCGGCCTCGTAAGAAGTATAGTTTGCGCAAGCACCTCAGTAATATTATTCAAAGGAATGACCCGAGCAAACCGACCACGCAGTCGAGACCCGACTTTCGCCGCTCAAAGTCGCAAGTGGAATTAGACAGCGCGAAATCGAATCGTAGGGTGAGATTCTTTTACGCCTCTTAGACGTGGCTTGTGCTTTTTGCTTTCAGAAACCTCGCCAGACACAATCGCGCAAAGGTGTACGAGATCCAAGAAGACCTGTGTCGCAAACGCAACGAGATTCGCATGGCACAGGTGAAGTTACAAATGACGCGGACCCAGGTAAGTCTACCGTGATTTACTCCCCAAAGGGATCTGTGTGGGGAGTAGTCACAATTGATTAAAGGTGCCCCTCACTCGGCCGACGAGCCCCCGATCGTATCAATTGTTGTATGCGATCATAATAACGACCAGGATGCTTTTGGGTTGCAGGGTCGATGCGGCAGGTTCGTGATTCGACACCACAGCCGCATTGATCGCTCATTTAACATCATCCGCCTTTCACAGAGCAATTTGACCCCCTACCCTCCTCCTCCCTCTTCCCTCTCTCCCTCGTGATCAATTCAAACGCTGTCCCCTCCTGACATCAATCATGCAGTGAGGGTAGTTGGCAACACAACCCTTGTTGATATTTATATCTGCCTATATTTGCACCCACGTCGTAATTAAGGGTTTCTTTCCCCATATGTCCCCCTTCACCAACAGCTTTGTCCCAATTAGAGAAGATTGACTCCCAGCGCCTCTGTTCCGTGCATATATACTTGCATTCATCTCGGCTCGCATGTATGGATTGATCGGCCACCCTCCCCGACCCCCTCGCCCGCTTCCACTGAGCGTCATCGGTGTCATTGGTTTTCTGTCAACAAAATCTCTAACTGAGATATTGTAAACGAATCAAACAAGCGACTTTGATCGACTGCACTGCCCATTGCTCTGTCGTGCGAACACTGATGTCGCAACATTAAAAATCCTCTTTGAAGAACGCTTTCGTGACATGACAAAGAGAAGACGATTACACGCTCGCTAAAATGAAACGAAGAAGTCTTCTTTCTTTGCTCCTGACACGCCTCTCCCCATAATTGTCTCCATAATTTCGATACAATGCCATGAAATTAGTAGGTCAATCAGTAAACATCCAAATAAGAGCATCATTCCCGCATGCTGCACAGTACAACATCATCAACCGTGCTACGTGTGTCTGATGTACATCACTAGATATTTGCAATTCAATTAAACGATAGCTGTTAACAACAGTGGCCTTCGATGCCGGCGTCTCAATCCATTACCCGTGTATGGTGTTTATAAGTCAACCCTCTCGCACCTGAATCTCACCATGCAATGCTTGCATATCCTTCAACCTGCCGTATAAGAGTCCTCTGGGTACAAGTTAAGGAAGTCCCCTCTGAAAAGTCAGTGAATGTCTGTGTTGGTTGCATATTATTATGATATGAACACCTGGGGAGATTACAGACAACAGGAATGCAATGCAGCATAGAACAAGCAAATCTCTGTGCGATTTAATTCGCTCGTAGCATCAATATCGTCCACCTCGGTGATTGATATTAATTATTGTGCGAAATTTGATTATATCTAATACTAGCGCTTGTTGTTATCAATTAGGTCTGGTTTCTGTCGCTGCTGGCTGCCTCATATCGCTTATCGGTCGAGTTCAAAGCGCCCATTACATCCTGATCAGCCTTTGATATAAATATATTTCCTTTTTTTTTTCATATCTGTTTAGCTCCAGTGGGTGGGCCAATTAGTGATTTACCCATGACGTAAGCCATGTACGTAGGTCGCAACAGACACGGCTTGAATTGTTTACGATTGGCTCATTTATTAGGTCATACGCATACCATCTACATAGACACTCGATTATCTAGACTAATGATAATAGACTGCTGTCGATGTCATTCGAGACCAGTTTCTCCGGGATTGCTTTCTGGTGTAGAACGATGGCTGAATACGCTGTCGAGATATCCATCCCGTTGTGTGGATATACCAACAGCACCGTTTTTCCTCTTTGTTAGTGAGAGCGATGTACTCTAGGGAGTTAGCGCAGGTGGCCTGAAGCAAGCGATAATAGGCGAATGCAGGCATATCACGCAGCATTGGAGGTACGCCTTCAACTGGAATTGATGAATGTTCACAGCCAGACGCCTAACTTCTCTTACAAACCAGAAAGGTTGAAAAACCTTTTTTTCTGGCTCTTTGGCAGGAGTTCGTATGACCTCAATGTTCATGGCCAACAAAAACGACATAAGCATTTTTGTTTTCATCATTCTTCACTCGTAATCACCATCTGCTACTTCCGGTGCCACGTGCACTTCTGAGTACGGAGCAATGGAAGAGACGAAATCACAAAGAGACGACGAGATGGAAGGGTCGACATACAGCTGCCTCAAGATGCAGAGCCACAGGTGTGAAGCTCTATTATCGCCCACTTGCTGGCAAAGTTTATCGTGCCATGATTTAGTCGCTCCTTTTCGCTCTTTCGTCATCTTCCTGTTGCGCATACTTATCGACCTTGCACTTTTACCTCATTCCCCTTGGAGACGCATGCGCATTGCGCAATCAGTATAAACGGTCCGTTATTATTTTCTTGACCTATATTCAGAGGCTGATTTCTCAAAAGCTTTCGATGCAGTAATCTATGGCCCAGAAAGAAGTGTTGCTTTATCATCATTATACAATAGCTGTACAGCCAGATAACAGTGGGATAACAATCGGCACACAAGGGGGCCTGTCAAGAAGGGCCTCGTTGCGGCCTTCCGTCTGGCATTAAACAGTTAACTTGGTTAATGCAACTGGCGCTACACATTCTACTCTTAGAAGATAACTTAGCTCCCATTCTACTCCTGAATTCCAACCCTCCCACGAGCTCCTTTTCTCTCTTTATTTACTTTCTCTCAAAATTTACTTCGCTTTCATCTTCAGTACATTATCTCCTTCCTTTCATCTATTCATGTCAGTGCCTCATGCAGTTACCATCTCCAGACGTACTTATGTAAGAGTCATACCCATCTCAAATGTTCATTTCATGCGGATGCCGATAGCTTGAAAATTTCTTCCTACCATCGCATGTGTCGATCAATTTGTCCATTACATACTAGTATGCATAACAAGCAGTGTCCATTTCATCGCTAAATGTTTAAGCTGCGTCTTGCGTTGTATACACAGTGATTGCACGTAGCAAACCGAGTGCATTATATCAGCATTCAGCATTCAGCCAACGTGCCCTCAGACAACTGATTGTACTGGTAGTACACAGAGGAAGCGGTTCACAGGCAAAACACGGTGACCCAGCCATGCATACACAGCCCCCCTGCCAGCGCCGTGTTGAGATCACCGTACAGCGAAACACTAAGCTCGTCCGACGCAGGGTACAGGCAACGTTGCATGTTGATGCAACATGTGATCTAACATGCAACTCCTCATTTGGGCGTCTCCTTCGTTCAGCATTCACATAACACCGAAACATGGTGATATTGTATCTCTCGTCGCTGTTACGTGAATAGTCAAGTGTACATTTCAGCCATCATTGTATCCATTTTACCTCCAACTGTCTTATTCTCATCAAACGTGATTGCACCGCGTGTTGGGGTTTGATCATTTGTTAATGGGCATTCGTCATAATAGCTCACTAAGTGTTCATTACTTGATGCCATTTCAACACCTGTTATTGGTCGGATGCTAATTCTGCCAACCCTCCCAGTGCCGCTTGCATTTAGCAGTGCGCCTGGGCGGTGCTCATTCTATAAACGGAGTCCGCATGCGTGCTTTTGAGAAGCGGTCATTTGGCTTTAAGGGACCTCCGTTCGCAGGTTAATGACCTGTTTCACCTGAATCCCACACGTGGGTAGTAGGGGCATTATATGATCCGATGATGGCAACTGCTAGCGTTCAAAGGCCGCGTTCGATTAGTTCTATGCTTCACCAATCCATGCAATCAGCAATACCTGTGAATTGATGTACCTGCGGAAGAGAAATCGCACTTTTCAAGCTTTGCATGGGACCGAATTTCAACCGAAAAGCATCGATATTGTCAATCTAATGTTTAATGGAGTGACGAAATACCATCAGCCAATTCAATATAGCTATAAGATGAGTGCATCGGAATGTTGTGCGTTAATGTAATCGGGATTAGGGATCGTATTTCTAACACCTGTTCCAGTGGCTCCAACAGCGAGCAACGTCACCGTGTAATGAAGATCACGTGATCACATGATGACTGCAGCTTCATGGGGCAAAACGGCGGTACCCAGGGCTAATTCGGCGATGCATTGATCCGCGTGCAGATTTGCAACAAAAAGGTGTCTCTGTATTATGCACGAACCGAGCCCTATCCCCGACGTCGAGGCAAAATAGATCCGTCTTCTTCAGTTCTTATGTCCTGAGAGACTCGGTAATTTGCCGAAAGGAGACCTTCTGGTGCGTAATCGTTGGACGCGAGTTCTCACATGTAATGTGTTTCCATGGGAAACAAATCGTGTTTGAATGTGGAAGTCTGAATGCAAAAAGCCGGTTGCTGCGTTGGTGGAGTTCAGCAGTGTTGGCAATTGTCTCTGTTCCAACGCTGGTTTCGACACGTTCGCTTTGGGATAAGGGTTTCCTGTTGGGGAAGAGAATCCCTTGGCCCACATCGTCCCACATGTATAATGACTGAGGCTGAATCCGGCGAAACGGCACGACAACACGCAGCGCCAGCTAGTGATGTTGCACGGGTGAAGAAAAAAAATCTGCAAAAGCAAGAAACATGAGATGGAATATTTCGAGGATACGTTGCTCGGTGTTCAGGGAGCCCAGATAATACTCAGAGCCATAGGGCCGGGGGTCGTGACCTCAATTATTAATATATAGTCAATATTCGTGTTTGAGCTGGAATGTGCATGCATGGGCTTCCATTTCGTAAAGGCCTTGTTATTACTTGATCTGAAAATGATTGGTTCGGATTCCGTAAGCCTCACCTTAATTATTTAATTACCTTAATTACTTCATATAAACGTCACACACAGCAGCTTGATGAATACAAGCAGCTTAGTGTGCTACTGTCATACCTGCATGTGGTACGAAATATGTGGAAACCGATTGAACAGGAGAACGGATTAACAGATATACCTGCCTGTTGCTTATCCACCCATTTTCTGAAAAGTCAGAGATAATCATAATATGTAATAATCTTTGTATTTATTGAATTATTTATTGTATTTATTGAATTATGCAAATTACGTAGCTGCTACAATGTGTCGCGCATATTTGATGTTATAACACACAGCAGACGTTCTGAACGGAAGCAAAGTGAGGGAGAATACACCTCGAATAAATCCTTGCAAATCTGTAAACACCTGCTTGCAATATACCGTACGCAAAAACGTCTGCTTTATTCGCTCCTTGTTCTCGTATGTCTTACACCCATTGTCCTGTCTCTAGAAGGGCGACTTGCCAAGAGTGTTTCAGGTCATCATCAAAAGTTCCCAATAAAAATCTGGGGCACTTACATTGCGCTAATTTCGACTTTTTTTGTATAAGTGTTTATGTATGCATATCATGCTGCGAGCATTTGCTTGTTCCGCTGTGAACGTATAATGCACAATCAAGGCAATTTACCGCGCATGGCACTGTTTCATTGTGTGATTAATTAAGGGGCTCTATATTGCACCTTGAGCTCCACGAATCTGATCAATATAGCATCTGGCGAAATATTTTATGCTGAATTAGATCAATTATTGTGCATGTTAAGGTTACGCGATATGGTCTACTGTGTCTTCTAATTTCATTAGCCTGCAGCTCTGAGCGCATCACGAAGAAACTAATGATCGATAAACTGTCAATAATGCATAGTCCTTCCTTTTGTATTTACCTGTTTCTGCAGGTAAAATACCGATCATCTTCACAGTATCAAAGAGCACCTTTGTTAAGGTGTGGTTCGGTGAATGTTTCATGGCTCTCTCCTTTTCTTAGGTCGGGGCCTGTTGCCAGCCATGGCGTATAATGGTCCCAAATGCTTTATGGTCTGCTTATCCTTCTTTGCCTTTGCTGAACCCCAACCCAACCCCCTTCCCTCACTCTTTTTGATGAAGCCATATTTCCACGCAGCCAGTCATCCTTGCATGATCACTGGCTCGAGCTAGACCGACATTTCCACACACAAAATAAGGGTTTTTATCCCGTTGAGGAAATTGATCGGGAAATTGAACTTTGAAGCTTGTTCATGTGAGAGATAACTGAGGCTAGAAGGGGGTGGTGGCTGAGCAGCCCTGTTGACTCGCACAAGGTGCATGTATACAAACCCGTGCTTGTTGTGGTTAAGTCATTCGGGGTCTCAGCAACATCATTAGCAGGCTGTCCTACACGCCTGCGTCAGCATGTTGTCTCAGAGCGCATTGCAACCTTAAAAGACTTGTTTTAGTATGATATACTAGAACAATTAACTCAAAGGTTCCCCGAGATCGTGTATAAACTCATAAGACTCGGCGATTTGAAACTCGACCAAGCCTTAATTAAGCCATTACCACAGACCACCGTTACTTTGGCAAAGATCGAAGCAGTTGGCTTCGTAATCTCTGCCATATGCAGCAGGTTACGTCACCAGAGTAAGGTCTCTGAGATGCCATAAGGAGCCCAAAGGCCATAATACGCCCCCTCACCCTGGAAGATAATCCGGTTTCTCAGATCATCATTATAGCCCGTGACGTGCCCATCCAAACCTTAACTGCGCAGCAAAAACACCTGCATCGGTCTCTGATATTTCCGAGATCCACTTTTGAAACGACATATGCTGCCAGCTGCATATTGGCCTGCTTATAGGGCTGCTTAGGGACGGGCGAGGTGCGTTATAGGTCGCTGCATGTTCGCACCCTTGCATCCTCGAGTTCACAATTAATATGTATGAAATAACCAATAATATGTGTTTTGCTTTGCGAATTGATTTTTGCCTCAGGTGCCTACAGCTCCGAGATTTTGATCTTCGCCTATGTATGTTAATTGATTGAATTTTTCTTTCTGTTTTCGTTTTTGCGCTGTGACGTCGAGGAATCAAAGTATAACTCGAGGCGTGTATACCTGGCTTGCACACTTACCTGTGTTCGCAATTGCATTATACAGAATGATGTAGATAATCAGTTGTATTGTGGATTTTTGTAAAGTATAAACCAATTGTTGGATATCGATATACATCACACCCTCATCTGCTTGTCACATCTATCATTATAGCAATAAGATTGGAAGTTTATCGCAATGATTTGAAATAATTCCTCATGTGGGAACAACGAGCCCCGTCTCCACGTGATGCATTTGTTCCAAATGCATCGTCTATCGGCATTGCAATCCTCAGTCGCCAGTCGAGCCATTTCAGACCACCGGTTTCCATTGCATGGTCCACTAACCAGGTTTCCATAGCATGGCATGGACGTTTATCTGTTTGCTGCCTGTGAATGCGGCTTAATTAGCGCCTGGATGACGGGCTGGAGGCTCACTGCGCATGCGGCGGACGAGGAGGAAGGCGGTGCTGGTAGCGGCTGCAAGATGCGCTTCCTTCTCCTTCGACTCCGCTCTGCACCTTGCAAGCGAACAGTGTAGCGTTGTCGCCGACGGCACGCGGGTCGCTGGTCGCTTCACTGCTATTTGTGGCGACGTGAAATTGTGATTCGACGCCCGTGTGGCGACGCCATTGATCCGTGAAAGGACCTGTTGCTGGATAATGGATATCGACATGGAATAATATGCAGTGCGTGGAATGAAGTCTGTATAGACCACCTGGATTAGTATATATATATATATTGCAACGATGAGCAAGCCTCGGCAGGTGAGCTGGATTTATCAAGGGGCCTAAATCACTGCTATACGGAAGATTAACAAGTGGCCGGGTTTTATCTTCCGAGTAACTTGAACTGATTGGTACAACGCAGTCGGATCGTGCGGGTAATACCTGCGGAAGTATATGTGGGCCATAAGCCGGGTAGAAATACGTTGCATAGATCATTCTCACCTCCGAATGAGCTATTAGAACAACTGTTGAGGAGCTCCTATAAATATGCTTGTGTATAGATGTATCACTAACTCATATATGCGTTGGCGTTCCATTCGAACACGGTGTGTTGTGGCCTGTACATATGGCTCACCGATTAACAGACGCGCATCTATAAGTATGAGATGATTAACCTGCTGTCATTGGTGGCGTGAGGAATCGAGACAAGTCATTCATGTCATCATACGTTAACAATGAGATGGGGAGGGAATCAACGAGGAGGAAGACGTCTAATGCCTTTTGTGGTCGCTTTTACTTGGGAAATGGGGGAGGAAGGAGAAAGAACAGTGCGGATATGAGAGGAAGGATGGTAGCATGTATTCATTGTTACATGGTTGACAGAAGGACAGAAGGATAAACAAAATCTTCAGCCCCCTTCCCCCTCCAAACAAAAAATACTGCAAAAAACATCAGATGTGGATGTCACAACACGGAAATTGCGGTGAACCTCTGATTATCTTTCCGTGACCAACCAAGCAATTAAGAATTTCATATCATATAAAAACACATTTAGTGAACAAATATATGGCATGCAAAAAAATAACATTGCTAAATACGGACATATGGACAATTGTACTTACCACTGAAACCCGGTCAACGAAGAACGCTGAATGAGCCGCTATATAAACACGATTGTTTCCCTCTGCGTGTTGTATCCCTTCAGCCCCTCCGCGTGTCATTTGGTGATTAGGTATGATGAGATCGACAGTTCGATCGGAACGCATTCACAGCCATATTTGACAAGCAGAGGATACACTGGTCTTGGTCTCTCCATTCTGGGCTCACCATTGTACATTAGAGACATCGGCCATCAATACTATTGCAAGGGGCTTTCTCCTTAAGACCTAGTGACTGACTGCATGGGCGTGTGAGTATGGGCGTCATGTGTATCACGTCTTGCCTCACGGAGCCAGCTGACTTCGCATTCCTGTAATGACATTTTGGTTATGGCATAATTCAGTACAGAAATCCACACTGATTAAGAGTGATTATGAAGCAACACAAAAAGCGATATATGTAAAATTAATACACTCGCGTGTTTAAGAGCCATCTCAAAGCTCTTTAGTATACCATCAATTAGACAGGCTCACAACTAGATTAGTAGCTAATAAATGAACCAAACAGCACGCCACGTATATGGATTTTCAAAGGAATACAAATCAATTAATCGCTGCACCTAAGAATGAAGCTTGTTAGATAAACGCTTTTACGGTGCTCGTTAAAAGTAAGTAAAATGCAGCCAATCGGGCGAAGGGCTTCAGCAAGGATGAGTCACTTTTAATTGCGGCACACATTTCAGCCGTGATGTTTCCAGGAAGCATTTACGACCAGCATCAGATCCGCCTCTGGTCGGCGCCCACCTGCCCAAGCTTCTCCTCGAATGCTCCCCCCTACCCCACCCGCCCACCCGCCACCTGAGTGGTGGATCTACCCACAATGCAATGCAGTCTGTATGATTTGTGGTTCTAACCGTGCAATGTACGACTTGTGGTGTACATGCTCCCCGCCGCAATGAATGCTATAATGGGCCTCTGGTTACGTAACCGAAGCACGGCGTTATCACCCCCCGAGGGCATCATTGCCATCATTCTTTACTCAGAATCGAGGCATCTCTGAGAGTTAGTTAATTAATAATAAATATTTTGCGCTAACGTGTCGAGCAGGAGTAGTGAGTGCGACCGGGGACAGCGAATTCCGGCGAAGTAATCAAACGGAATCCTCGGAGCAGGGACCCAGAGCCAGGTGTAATGCCATTTGGCACGTCCGTCAGCAGAGACCCCAGGGATCGATTCCACGCAGAACCAGAGAAAAATTGGCGCGACTCATCCATGATCGCAATGTGTCATTTTCAAGGACACTTTCTTGCGTCTTCCTAGGCGAATAAACTCCAAAAGGAGGGTACTTCTAGGGTAGTTTGCCTCAATGGAATCGACTTGCGCTGTTTTGTGGACCGTGGCACTCTGTTTACATGGCATAAATTGCGGCTTGATGAAAGGGGGTGGCTTAATTGCCTGCGCGGTGTGCTGGTCCGCTATACGCGGTAGTATGGCCCCTCGCATGGCAGTGAGCATGATGCATTGCGGGCCCAGGTTTATCGCTGCTCCATACAACATTACGCAATAAGTATAAGATGATGGTTCTCCTGGTATTTGCAAATCCTCGCTTTCACTGGCTGCCGGTTATGTCACATTGTTCCCCGATGACATGGCCAGACATGCACTCGCCATGACAACCTTTGATGTAGGGTACACTTCAAACAGGCTTTGTGCTACGTATACCCGGTTTGGTCGCGGAACGGCATTCGCTTCTTCCCCTGGTGCCAACCATGAATCACTCGGAGTAACGCTCCAGCTCTGAGTCTACAAGTGCGGTTAAAAATTCATGATGGTGAAAGGGGCTGCATCGGTGGCAACACTCGTGCGTGCCCTGCACTCTGCACTGTGCGAGGAGCCCCGCCCGACGCACCGCGGACGCTGTTTCATGGTGACAACACTTGGACACTGTAAGGATATCGAAGTGGAAGGCGGGTTTTAAGTGAGTGATGAGTGAGGATAAAGATATCGAAACATTGACAAACAAGGGCTTTTGTTTCGCTGTGTTTGACGAAGAAGCACGGGAAGGCAGGGCCTTGACTTGCTTTTGTTTGGCTTTTTCGGTGCTGCGTTGCGTTCTCTGTTCAAAGAGACATGCGACCAATTGGCCCCGTCCAAGTGCTGCCCATCAAGACACCGATCAGCAAAGATTGCAGCCCCGTTTGACCCGACGTCACCGGTGCCACTATGTGCTTTGCATGTAGATAGCTTGATCTTGTGATTATCCCGGGGGTTTGGTCGCTTAGCCTTTTGCCGTTATCTGCTGTTTCGAGGAGTTTGCATTTGTTAGCCTTGCATTTTTACGTCATAATGTCTTTTTATTTCTCCAAGGATGTGTCTGTTCTTGCATCTCTGAGCGGTATATCTGATGGCATTATACTCATGGCCTCCTTCGGGCCTCACATCCTGAATACCGTATATTTATGCAAATGCAGAGGCCATCTCTATCTGATCGCGTTTGGTCGCATTCAGAGGCCATGAAACCGACATCTCCTATTGTTCTACGGAACAAAACATCGACAAATGTCAATTTCCTCACCGAACTACAACATAGAGTCATTTATTGACTGAAAGCTGACCTCCTGAGTGAATACCAGGCTCTCACCTTGAGACTCTCACCAGTTAAAAACTCGACACTCGCGTTCCTTGTTGATGGTCTTATGTAATACCCCTGATGTTGTATTCCATGCCAGTAATTAATTGAAGGCATTTGCGCCTCTTTCTCGTCGATCCCTCGATTAATAATGCATACACCTGACTGTAAATTAATCTTTATAATATTATAGCAGAAATTCAGACCTGCCCCCTTCCTCATTAACAGCAATTAATTAGGCCATCAGATACAGGTAAAGTTCCTCGTGGCTCCATCAATTTACACATTTGGCATCAATTCCGATGTTGATTTTCTTTGAGGCGCAGACCAGCTGGTGTTTACACCTCTTCGACTCAGGGCGTTCATTGTTGGAAGCTGCAAGCCATCTACTCAGCGCTATAAGACGACACCGTTTCCCTCCTCTTTGGCGACATGTGACATTCTACAAATTGGAGACATCTTCCGTGGAATTTCGCAGATCTCTCTGTGGAGGCCAGCTTCTTCTTGAAAATCAAGCTCTTTTGTCCTTAAGTCTATTCTCTGTGGAAATCAGAGTTTTCTCGGGTCGTTTTCGGTGTGGTTGTAGCTGGGAGCTATTTAAACGACGCATCGCGAGCGCACTGTGCCAGAGGTGTTGAGGATGTAACACGCCCATGAATAATGCGAAGCCCTGTACGTGTGAACACTAAAACAGCCGTTGCTGTCCATTTACGTGCATCCGATGCATCCAATTCCCGGTTCGCGAGCTGAGGACATCATGAATTATCAAGTCTGTTTCTCCCTCAAGGATTGACCCAAAGCTAAGCAGGCTCTACCCACAATGCAACACTCCTGCACGCCCCGTGGAAGCCAGCGCCCACTGGCATCGATACAATATCGTACGCGCAATACGTAGTACTCCACTCCAAATACACTACGCTGCGGCAGGTTCAAGGCCCCTTGTAGTGTACACGGCTTTCATTATTCATCAATCCGTACATATATCAGGCAGCTTGCATGCTTCATGTGAGCTGATGGGGCGCATGTGGTCGTCTTGCAAGATGCACGCGTGCGGATTATAGCCAGCCAGCACCTGCTTCGGCTGAAGAGATTCCTCTCTTCTTCTGCTTCTTCTTCTTCTTCTCTGATCGCATGGACACTTTGCCTCATACAAAAGACCCTTATTAGATTTCTCCATTTGGCGTAATGACATCGAATGTACTTCACAACTGAAGCGTCCCTTGGTTCGATGTGATTAATCAGAGGACTTCCCCTCACCACTGCACCGTGTGGTGTATATGAGTCGCCTGCTTATAATATTCGGTGCACCGTAATGGCATATGCAATGCACAATGGGCCTGCAATGCTCGGCCGCCCACTGTGAATGTCGTTAATGTTTGACCCCACTCAGCCAGCGACCATTGTTGCCGGCTTCACACGTGACTTGTTCTCTTCCTGCAGATCGAGCTCTTGACGCCCAAACAAAATGGCGCCGCCCAGGAGGATGGCGCCAGTTGCTCCGGTACTGGAAGAGACAGTCCTTCGTTGTCTAAAGCGCCCGCCAAGGGAAGCATCCGAGGCCTCTGGAAAAAGGCGTTCAAGTCGATGAAACCTGAGAAAAGCGAAAAAAACACAAACACAGTCTCTGCCGCAGCTGAAGGAGGAGAAGACTCATCCGACAATCGACCGGAAAAGGTGGTGGACACCGAATAATAGAGAACTGTGTTTGAAACTGGTTCGATCATTTTCAGCCGAAGCGACAGTCGTCTTTAAAAAAAGGTCTCAGACGGAAAGATTCGAAGGAAAAGGAAGCCGCTGCGGGAGCAGTTGGGGGAGGGGACCGCTTCGATTCGGAGGATAGACCGGATTCTTCGGACAATCGTAAATATGACCTATTTATCATAATTCATTTATTCATTTGCATGTGTAATTTATTCAGAATCAGAAGACTTCTATCGTAAGTTGTTCATTTGCGCGTTTAGTTGTAACATGACGTAGATTAAACGCCTCTTAATTTCATGTTTGCGCTTTCAATGCTATCTTAGGTGGTTAGACAATGTATTCATAGACATTCTCTTTCTCTTCATGTCGCTCTTGCTATCTAGATGAGTGTCTGTAGACTGCGGCAGAGCACCCATGATTCAATTTACACGTGGTGTATCTAGTGTTTATATATATTGTCGACATTGAGCATCTTCAGCCGCTTGTAAGCGACGCACTCACGAAGCGCTGTGTTGTCCTCGTCTCCTGTCAAATATTCATCCAAGCTCATTTCTTTGTAGAATCACGCCCCATAACGCCATAAAACCCACCCCGTTGAGCCCCTTCCTTTAGCGATTCTGATGAACTGGAGAAACTTGCTGCTGCTTCCAGCTGATTCTACACGCACCTCTTTCCACAGCCCCTCGGCACCCTGACGACCTAGACCACGTCTTCAAAACGTTGATGGTGGCTCACCGAACCGGCAAGGGGGGCAACCAAGAACCGCCAAGTTTTATTTAGATGTGCTTAAATGGCCATGACAAAGGTAGAATTACGTAATTTTCTCGTGGTCCCTGATTGATTGATGTCAGCCTTGGCTTGCGGTTGCCCTCCACCCCGATTACCTTAACCATATACCACCACGTGGATATGATTGGGTGTTCTAACTAACCTCTGCCTTTCTGTTCTGGCTGCAGCCCAAGAAATTGACCCCGTGTATAGTTTGCTAAAATGCGCTGCGGACCTCCCTCGCCAAGGCGGTAAAGGGGGCAGTACTGGCCACGACTGTTGTCCCCGAGGCATCGGCATTGGCACGAACGGCAGCAGCTCACGCGGCTCCAGCCCCGCCTCAGGTAGGACACGCTTCACTCTCCTTCACCGGGACACCTGGGCGATTCTCTCACCTGCAGCACCTGCTAGTTAAAGACCCCTGCTATTTCCTCATTCCTCTCCTCTCCCGGCTTCTTATTAATAAGTTATTAACTCAAAGAGGTTATTGGGGTGGTTCATTGCAACATATACACCGCCAACAACATGAAAATTCACTTGGTATCTTGTCGAGAAGACATTCTGAGGTCACTGACCTGTTACGCCTAGTTCGTAGTTGTATACTCAATAGCGTGACAGGATCCCTTTAGCTGTTGATTTGTAGTTTGCTTATGAGTTGACTAATTCGGCCCCTGGACAATGCACATTGGGAGATCCAGGCACCACATTCAGTTGCGCATGACATTCCCTGCAGAACCGTTGCCAGCGCCGTGGACTTTTTTAAACGTTTTTGACAATCCTAACGGCATGATGACCAATGGTGACTCCAACAAGAGACGCATGTTTTCCTTAGGTATGTATTTCGCGGGCCTTTCCCTCATTTTCCCACTTTTCGTTGTTTGCTTCTACTCTTCCCTTTGTTTTTGTTTCCTGCATGTTTTGCATTTGTAGAGAAAGCATGGAATGTTCTTCTTCGTGTTATCTGCATTGTCTACAATCAATCGCTCTTATGCATACATCCTACATGTACCACACCAATCCACATGCCAAAAAAAAAAAAAAAAAAAAAAAAAAAAACACACACACAAAAACCTAGCTATCAATATTGATAATGTATTGTATACACACACCTGATGGCCCAAATTTTTCACTCGGGTACAACTAAATAGGTAGGCTGTGTGTACACATAATTATCATAATAATTGGAGACCAATTTCCCCAGAACACATGCATATGACACGTAAACACCATTGATGTTTGCAGTGTTACTGTACATAATATAATTACTTACATTTCCAATGCTACATAATTTGCTTACGTGTGACGTCATAGTGAAATTGTGACGTCATTCGGATGGTCTTCCCTCTCTTGTGGTGCTTTCTATGTCATTCTCAATTTCTTTTAATCTCATGTTATCGCACTGCAATACAATTGTATCTTCTGCACCTCTTGCAGTGTCACAGTGAATAGAATTTAACTACTTTACGTCTTTTGTCGATTTTAATGCGTGATTATCTGTATTTTATTTTCAGGCGAGGATAGTCAATCGACGACGTCGTGCAGCTGCCCTTGTCACCACCCTGAATTGTTGGAGGGGTACCACACCAAATTTCTCAACTCCTTCGTCATCAAAAAAAGTTGACCATATCCGAAGCTGGTCTTAGATTGGTCCAATACAAATTTGCGTCACTTCCGGTGATCACGGTCACGTGGGAGAGAAGAAAGCATTTGATTGGTTGCTTCATATCACTCCATCTCACCTCTGATTGGTTACCGCACCAAGTGAAGATTTGCCTATGCAAATATGGAGAATTGTTGCAATGCTGTCAGCCCTCCTACCATTGAAAGACAGAGGGCGAAAAGGGTCATGGCTATTTGTTTTCCGATTGACACTTTGAACCCGTTTGTTTGTTGTCGTTTGTTGACTGAATTGTAACCAAATTGAATTTTTATTTAGCAATAATCTTATCACCTTAGTTTGATTGAGCAATCCTTCCATGTCACACGAGACAGATACTAGCTCATTATTCACCTAATGATCAATGTGTTTTATTTGAGGTCATGTATTCGACCCATCTGTTTGAAATGAAATGGTCACTCCGTCATCACAGTCCTCCAAACTGACCCCCACCAAACAAAAATATCGTCCATTCTACGTACTTGCGTAAATTGTAATTATTTGCTCAACAACTAAATTACGGCCTGTCCATTTGAAATTGTTACATAATATCCTCTCTGTTTAATTGAGTATATTCACGATTATGCAATGGTGAAATATTATGTATCTGTTTGTTGAGAATATTCATGGCTGGAATTCTGCAAATTTGATCTCTCCTCCGATGGTATTTCCTTGTTTATTTATTATTATTTAATCATCTATCTGATTACCCTGGTGATCCTTTCTGGTGGAACCAGATTCCAGATTGATTTCTCAATTTATTATTCAACTTAACCAAGGTGTTTATTTCTCCGCGTACCATTTGGCCTCAGTATATTCGAATACATCTTCCGGTACCTCTGATTCTCTTCTCTTTGGTAAAATTATCTCTGTTATTTGATTGTTTATAAAGTCTACTTATTATTATTGATTTCTTTATAATTTTATGTTCAGTTTCTATTTTTTGTCTTTTTTTTTTTTTTTTTTTTTTTTTGTCACACAGAGACATCATGTCCAATGATCGATATTCAGGTTATTGGATCTGCGATCATGAGTATTGCCTTATTGGAAGTGCAAACATCTGCTGCTACTCTTCAAGTGGTTTGAATTTGCATAATAATACTATTTTAAGCGATCCCAGCATCTGTAAAGTTCGATATTACAAAAACGACACGTTTTCTTTCAGTGCGCAAGTACATCTGCACTAAAGAAGAGCGCGTGTTGCGTCTCTTCCTCACTCAGTATATCACCTTAGAGTATATACCCAATCATTTACGTAACTTGTGTAACTGAATGAATCAACAATTCAATATTGAATATGTGGAAATGCTGTACGCACTTCTGGTTTGGTGAACACTATTTACAAAGACAAATTTCAAGATTATGTGTGTCACCACTTCAATGACGTCATTGTGTATACTTGTGTATTTGAATTTCTTCCAAAACGAATTCGCTTTGTCTTCATTATATTTGATCTTCGAAACAGCTTTGCTGACGTCCTTCCAACAAACTTAAAACTTCTTCCGTCTCAACTCCCAATCTTCGCTTGAGATTATGTAATTAATTAAGACAATTGAAACCTTGTCGATTGGGTAGTTTATCAAGAGCACTTAATTAATAAATGTGTTGTTACCCACTCCAAGAAAGTTGTTATTTTTACCTATGTTACAGTTTCAGAACTGCTTGACATTCTTAATTGGCGAGTATCCGAGAGGTAAATCCACAAAGTCCATCACCCAAATAAATGGCGGCGATGCCTGACGTACGCGGTTTCAAGTTCCATCCATGCATTCATAATTGAGTTTACGTTTCCCTGTTGTCCAATTAATCATGTGTCGTCTACACGTAGAACGGGTTTTCAGGGCATCTTGGGCCAAACTGGCGACCATTGTTAAAAAAAGTATTCAAAATATTTTGCTGCAATGGTTGTGCAAATTCCGGGAATACTTTCACGTATTTCACGTTTGTGCGAATTGATTTCAGGCTGAATTGTCGTCTGCCAAAGCGCATGACACGTAGAAAAGACGACATTGAACACATTCCCGATCCGTCCCCCAAAGCTAACAGATTTGAACTCGTGGAGAATAAAATAATAATCATTATATGTTTTGTACGTATCGTGTACATGTATTTATATAAATATTTATAAAACAAATGTATGTCAAAGTGAATGACATGAATTTACAGGTCAAATTTCATTAAAAACAGTTATTTTGAAGACCGTTGAAGTATAAGTTATGAAGTTATTGGGTATAACTGTATTTAACAAATATCCGAGTCCTCTTCCATATCCAGTCAAACCTTAGCTTTTAGGCCTACCATGCTCCTGTTTGGAACCAATGACATGAATATATTATCTTGAGAATAGAAGATTCTTACATTGACTTTGCGACTTGGCGTAATTAAGATCGCATACGTTTCCGACTGTTCATAGCAACAGGGGTTGCTAGGGAGGCTGAAAGAGAAAATTTGCGATTGTGCTCGTAATTTACTAACAATTAAGACTCGGACAAGCTTACTGTATTTCTGATTCATGGGGGCTCAATAACGTTTACGGTCGTTGTAATTAATGTTGATGACGAGTAAAGTGTAAATCGTCAAAACAAAACAAAACTCTATGGAGATTGAACCCAGTCGCTATTTTTTTCCATCCACCTCCTTGAGAAGCGGTAAAATGATTTATGCGGTGCCTTATATCAACACACCTGCAGCAGGCAGGGCGAAAATCTGCCATGTAATACACATAACCAGCCACTTAACAAAGTATCTAGGAATTGAGATGCTGAATGTGTTTTACTTCCTATTTAGCATAGTCCGTAGCATAGTCCGTATTTCATTTGGAAATTTTTGGTAATGATGCGAAACATATGTGGCAACCGCCATGACCCAATTTCCCATCATTTGGTCAGGTGCAGTAAACTACGATTCATATTCATATTTATAATACTTTTATTTGGACAATGCATAAACTAAAAGACAAACAATATAGCTGTATACGATTAATCCTTCGATTCCAGTACACAATTGAATTCCACGACCCCAATGCGAAACACCAAGTAAATCAGTTGACAAAAAGAAATTACTCATGAATATACTAGTAGCTAGACCGCAAACAACGAGATAGTCAGAGGCAATGCCCCATGCCGTGCTACCACGAACAGTTCCTTCCAGTCCTCCCTCACCGATTAAATTGAAATCAACGCAAAGACTATTCAATATTCATGCAGTTTAAATTGCCTCCATACAGGTGTAATTAATTGCAGGTCACATATGTATAGCATGGCAATATTTCGTAACTTAAGGTAAACTTTGGCAATTCTGCTCATGGTTGAAATCGTTTTGTTGTCAGATCTAAAAGAAGATCCGAGTCCGGAATTTATGGATCAACACTCTGGTGGCGGTGGATCCTTGGACTCTCGGGAAATCCGGGTTAATACAGCCCCTGAAATCTCGGCAGTTACATCACAAGACTCAAGCTCAGTTATCGATCCATCAAGTGAGTTCTACGGTTGTCCACCCGTGAGTTGCCATTTTCAATATCGGTGATATTTTAAGGGTTGCGACCGCCAAACACAAGGTCTAGTAGGCCAAAGGATCACAAGCGAGCCGCCTTCGTTCAACAAAGGAGCTACTCCTGTGGAGACCTCTCCCCAACGGATCCACCCGTAAACTCCGGACAGCAAAAGGAAAGGCCACCAATGGAAGTGAAAGAAGTGCAAAAGCATACAACACCACGAGATAAGGGTGATTTCAAAGACTTTGATAGCATGTTTTTGATGTTGTGTTCCCAACAGAAAGACTAAAGCCCCCAGAACTGTGTCGGCCGCCGCCATCTTCCAAAGACCGTAGATCGGGTTGGATGAAAGAGAAGCAGAAGAGTAAGTCATTCGACTTCTCTTGGCGATCAGGAATGTGGTCGCCCATAGATGACATCACTGACAAGAAGAGTACATTCACCTTCATGGCTGAGTCCAAACCAATGGCTCCAAAGAGCAAACTGAAGCCCCCGTCAATGTTTGAAATCGAGAGTGGATCCTCGTACGAGTCAACTGATCACGTGATGCTCGTTGATCCTCCAAAGAGTATCTCCATGGCAACCAAAAAGGATATTCCAAAGTTGAGATCGGATGAGAAGGAGTCGTTTGTGCTAAAGAGACTTCCAGACACTAAAGCACGATTCACAGAGAAGCGGCGTGCGAACCCTCCTGTGATTTGTCAGACTTCAGTGCAAGTTGAACATTGCATTGTGCAGGAGTCCTCTGGCAGAGTGGATAGACAGCAGTGGATTTTGCATGAACGCAAGAGTCACTCGCTGGATTCCTCGTTTGAAGAGCATCGTGAGCATTCAAAGGATTCCATAGAATCAATTCCATGTCAGGATACTGTTGGTGCTGTTCCTAATTCTAAAGCAGACGTGGAGGCCACCATGTCGTACATTGGCATGACAGTCCGTGACCGTCGCTTGAAGTTGCTTCAGCAGCGGAGGAGTCGTTCGTTGGACACATATGACCCAAAGGCCGAACGGAGGTGTATGGAAACGGCATACTGGAGCAAACCAGCGCCACTGGAGCGCAAAAAGTCTGTGAGCAAAACATCATCGGGAACCAGGAGTGGGTCCGGTTCTGGTGAGCTTTCAGGCAGTGGGCGACGAGTGTCTCGAAGCCCCAAAAACCTCAGCTCTTCTTCGAGCCCTCGCGAACTTAGTCCTCGGGAGCCAAGCTCAAAAGAGCATAGCCCTCATTCGAGAGAACATAGCCCGAAGGTTCTCACTTTGGCAGTGAATGAGAGGAGAAAGGCATTTGCGGGGCAGAAAAGTTTCTCTTGTGAAGTACAGAGTCAGCAGGTACCAGTGCCTGTCCACCGAAAGCAGAGCGAGCCGGTGGTCAGCTCACTCAAATCCAAATCAAAAGGACGCATTCTACCCAGATTACCTATCAAAGAAGCTCAACTTGAAGAACACATATCAAAAGTTATGGGCAGCAGTCCATCTTTGGAACCCGCTAGTTTTCCTCCAAAGGAAAGTTCTACCAAAGAACTTATTTCCAAGGCCACATGCACAACGCCCAAAGTGATCATAGACATCGCTCCTGACTGTGGTCCCGTCAAAAAGCAAGCTCACTTTGAAGAGAGCAAAGAACATCCACTCACTGGGGAGAAGCGAAAGGACTTTGCTGAGCAAAAGAGTTTCTCGTATGAAGTGAATCAGTATTTTAATGTCGTGGAAAAGAATGAGGACCCCACAAAGACGGAATCCGCTCCCAGTGCCATAGACAAACTTAGAGATTACATTGAGGAGAATGAAATGCAGGATTTCCATAGCGAACACATGACAGAAGTTTCCAAGTATCAAAGTTGGGATGTGCAGAAATTGCCATACCGACCTACAGCTGCCGAGAAGAAGGCACAGGTGTGCGAAATGACAACACAGACTGAGGTGTCATTTTCAGACGAACGCCTCTTCGTTGCTCAAAACAAACGCAAGCACTTTTCAGAACAAAAGAGCTTTTCATACGAAGTCCCGCGCTACAGAAGTCCAGAACGAAGGTCATCACATCAAACAGCTAGACCACACAGCAGCGAAAAACCACGCTCATCAGAACCCAGCATCTCCCTGTCTAAAGATTCTGTGAAAGAACCAGAGCGTGCGGAACACAATGTTCACAATCGGAGAAAGTCGTCTTCCGCTGCGAGAAAGATTGATGAACTCTCATCCAAAGCAAAAGAAGAGAGGAGGAGGAGATCGTTGCAGCAGATGGTCGGAGGGAGAACTAAAGAGCCTTCTCTCGACCCTCATATGAATACTCGAGAACAGAGGGTGGACAGGGAAGAATTCAAGGAAGAACCTAAACCAAGTGATGGGCGACGAAGAAGCGTCATGGCGGAGGAGAGACGCAGGAGAGATGAACACAAATATCCAGCAAGCAAACCGTCTGAACCTAGAAATCTAGCTTCGAGGGAGAGGGAAGGCAAGCGATTGTCCGTGCATGAGGCTCAGGAGGATTGTGAGAAATCGCCAAAATCACCTGGATCTAGACGGTCATCTGCAGAGAAGAGACTGTCCACAGACCAGGGGAGATTGCTCGATCCCTCGATGGACAGACGTGAGTGCAATACCAGCGGTAAAGGCCATGAGAGGAGGGAAGCATCGACCAGTCCATACGCAGAGCGCAGAGCTGGAGAGCACCACAGAGAACCTCAGAGTGGCAGTGGGCACTCCCGACGAAGATCCTCGAGTGGCGAAAGAATGAAGCAGCACGCTGAATCGAAATCCAAGGGTGCTCCCAGGGATCGGAGGCGTACATTTGCTCAGCAGAAGAGCATATCGTGTGACGTGGGAATTCAGCGTGGCACGACTCGGAATGAAAACTACCCTCAAATAATGGACCTGGAGGAGAAGACTCCACCAAAGAGCAGGCCTCCGATAAAGACACTGAAAGAAAAACGCATGTTGATGATGGAGAGCAAGAAAAGTCACTCGATGGATGAAATCACCTTCATCCATCATATTGCAGAGAGCAACTCAAATCTGACCATGTCAGACGTGCTTAAACACATTCTGATGTATTCAAAAGAACTTGAGAAGCGTCAAAAGGCTGAAACAGAAAGGCGAAAGTCTCCTGACTCAAGGAATCCAGAAGAAATTAAAAAGAAAAGCATGAAACTGCAGAGTCTGAAGCAGCAGAGCAGAGTTGAGGAGGAGGAGCAGCAGGAACGACGCCAGCACCGACCGTCCAGACTGCCTCCTCCCGTTGAGAATTCTGAAGGGAAGGAGCCACAAAGGCGAACACGCCCCCCTGCAGATCACGCTGAAATCGACGAGGTCAGGCAACTACACCCACAAGAAGCACCCAGAAAGACTTCACCCGGTCGCAGTCCTCGGTCGAAAAGCAAGTACCACGAACACTTGAGTCCTCAAAGGATAGACAGCCAAGCACTTGAACTCCCCCAATCCTCCAGAAAACATTCGCCAACCAGATCTCCAAAGTCTCCAAAGGAACGAGGAGATCGAGGAAGACCCAGCATTCGTGAGTTGGAGACGCGTTGTCCGAGAACTCCGATCCCGGGTGCTTTGGATGGCAGCATTGATGAGCGACTCGGCATCCGTGACAAGGGCAACATATCACCTCGGGCAGCGTACTCACCCTACGAAGCTCTCCAATATGAAACACAGTACGTCAATCGTGATAAACCGAGCGGAGATTTGTCAGTAAAAATGCCCCAGCCCTCTGGAGGTCGAATGAGTCCCCGGGGAGGTTCTGGAGACTCTGAGAAGCGGTTTTCACCTCACTCGCTGTCCAGCGAGGGAGGAGGCGAGCTCAGTCTCGGAGTTCGTAGCCACCGAGGCTCCAGACATCGCTCCAGAGAGTCTCACGATTCCACGACATCGTCGCTTTCCAAAGATCAAGGATCTCAAGAAAGCAGGAAGTCTCCGCGCTCTTTGAAGTATGAAGATGCAATAGACGTTGACGGTAAGAAAGAGACCCGACCTGCTCACAAGCGCAGCACCTGCGAGCAGCGAGTTCAATAGCTACCTTCCCCACCCCTTCACCTCCGAACACCTCACCCCCGGAATGAATACGTACCGTGATGAATTTCTTACTATTTTTGAATATCGTTGTCTCCTGTGATCTCCGAGTGTTTGACAGCTTCAGTGCATGCACCTTCGAGAATATATATATACACTTTTTAAATCTATAAAAAGTATATATATTATTATCACCATGATATTTTTGCATCTTTTAACAACTATTGGATATTTTTATGTCAATTCCCACTTTCTCTCTTCCACTCTTTACCGTTATTATTAAATGTTTAAAATAATATTTCTATTCTTTTTTCTGATAAAAACGGACGCACACAATAAACTTTTTCGTTTTCTTTCGGTTGTTGTTCTATATTTGTTTCTCCGTTATTTATTTTGTTGACCTGGCACTTGACCTCACATCACCTGAATGTGTGTTACTTAGATTTCCCTCACTTTCCTTCACATCCTTCTCCCCCATCGCTCTCAGAACCCGTTCAATCACAGACGGCAAAGTGCGTTGTGATTTAGCTAGGTGATGTGAAATGTACACATCATAACGCACTTCAATATCTTGGCATTTATGATTCTTCAGTGAAGCTGTCGATTTCGACAAATGTGCGATCCAATTGTGAAAACTTCATTGAGTACATGGTGATACCATAGCCTCAGAATGCACAGATATGTGTATAATTATGTGTATAGAAGACATGTTTGATGGTGATCGGTATGAATTACATAACTGCAAAAAGCACCCAGCACACGCATGCAGAGATCTGACAGCTTGGAATGAAACCCCTGTTTTGCACGATAGTGTCAAGAATGCAGCATGGAAAAGTGTTCCCGTTTACCTAATACATGCCTTCGTTTACCCAGCATCATTTCTTCTCTTATCCCATTGAACCGTTACTCCACTTTCACAAAAGACGCGTATGATCAAAAGGATTGAATGCCAAAAGATTTGTGCAAAGAGTTTTAGCGTCATTCTGAGATCATAAGAGTATCCCTACAATATACTTATCAGATTTTATGTTAAACACATGAGAGGAAGAAATTTGCCTCAGTCACAAATGACTCTGCGCCTGTAGCAGCGTAAAACACGATGACGCGACACATATCTCGTGGAATCACAAAGTCTTCACCGTCGATAAGAAAGAGAGCATGCATGCAAATAGAGTGCAAGAATTAACAGATATGCTGAGTGTATATGCCCACCTCTCCCACTTGGATGAGAGCTAACCGCTGATTCATATACAGTAAGTATCAAATCCTCACATTATAATAATGAACTATTTTTGCGCAGCCTCCAATTTGAAACAGGCCTGTGATAGAAAACTGAAATGCCATGCAAGCATAGAGTTCTAAATCGCTCTCTCATATTTCCATAATTCCAAGCAAAACGCCATTGTGTTTGCTGCTGCAAATCTAATTCACCTGGCGTCGTCCCTTCATGACTGATCTCTTCCACAGATTTCCCAGTGCCCTCTCGGTCCAAATCCAGAGCACCCAAGTTGGACATGCGAATGAAAAGCTTCTCATTGGACGACCCGAAGTGCTTCAGAGCATCGCCTTCTCAGGCCAACCAACCTCATCCAACAAGAAGAGGTTGGTACCACGTGGAGTGATGCGCGAATTCCAATCATTATTCCATTCAGGCCTTCTTAAACGAGTAAGTGACCAGAATATGAAAACATCGGAACCCGAAGTGGATAAGTGGGCTGGAAAAGCGAAATCCCTCAGCCTAACTCAGTCAAGAGATACAAGTATGTCACGTAGTTCTATTTATATCATGTTCTCTCCTCGAATCACGAATTTCTCAGAGGAACTCCGTTTATTTAATATTCTGCATGAGAAACCTACATTGAGTGAATTTGATTATGTTGAAAGAGATGAAATTGGTTTCCTTTTCTCGTCTGCAGTTCGTGTTTAATGTTGTCAATCAATATTTCATCGCAGACCAAAGTCCGCCAAACTTCCATACGAAAAAGAAGAAGTTAAGCCTTCGAGAGAAGAGTTTTTCTGTAGACACCGGGACTGCAGGCCTACTTCCGGATCACGACAGGTCTGATTCAAAGCGAGGCTGTAAGTAACGCTGGGGTTGTTCACAAAAGCAGCATGGACGCGCTTTATTCTTGAAGATTACGGTGACTCGGCGCGTGACCACACTGGAAAGCGAACCGCGAAACATTCGAATGAAGCGTTGGACCAAGATGAAAGCAAGAAACATTCTCCCCGCAACACGGCTTCCCCCGTACGCCCAATTCGTTCATTTCGTGGCACTATTTTTTTCTTTTTTTCTTTTTTACTCGTGATAGGTTCCTTCGTGGCGTCCCAACCTGTGTGTGTCTCTCTATCCTTTCCTTGGCAAAGAGAAAGGGGATTTACCTCTGAAGTATGTGGCATGCAATTAAATACGAATCATTACTTAGACTGTTTTTTGTTTGTGCCAACAGAGCCGGTTCGCTCGTGACGGCATTCGATCAATCAGATGAAGATTGGTGGAAAGGGAAGCGTCTGGGCCAAGTCGGCTACTTTCCTGCTTCGTACGTGAGGAAAGTCAATCCTGGGGAGACGCCATATAAAGTGCTGACAAGCGTTGAGATACAACATGCTCACGATGGAAGCACTGTCCGGTTGCTCAAGGACCAGGTAGGTGCACACAAAAGAAAACAAAATAGCAAGCCCATAAAGTGTCGATTGCATATTATATCATCTGTCCATTTCAGATTGTGGTGAAAATTTCAGAGCCTGACGAAGATCAGATGCTGATAATTCGAACAGCAGAAGATGTCGAGCTGCCCTGTCCAATGAAATACGTCGCTGAAGTTTGAGATGGGTTTCCAGGGATATAAAAATATTACGCAAATATAGGAAATACCATCAAAAATGCATCACGTGATACGATAACACTTGAAATTTAGCTTCACATGCAACACGCGATTTGAGTAGGCTATGATGGACTAGATCTAAGAACGCCGATTTTCACAATGGTGCAACGCGTATTGTGAGGTACCATTGGCGGGTAATGTGGATATGTTCCAGAGCAAGATTTGCGCGCTAGAAATCAACATCCGGTCACGTGGCTTTGGGGCAGATATATTGCTTAAGAATACTTGATCCACTGGAGCGCAGCATGGAATACGTGTCAGTGGTAAAATATATAAAATTATTAAAAAATTAAAATTCCACCATGTAGAAGACTCGAACATCGAAAGTGAATATATTGTGCTATTGTGGTAATCATAACGCAATGGTATTGGCGAATGACCTTAATTTACAAGGGGCGCTCATAAAATTTGCAATTAAGACATTTCACATTATGGATATTTTATTAAAACAACAAATTATCACTGTTTATATTAATTGTGCCTATGTGTCCTTCCTGTATAAATCCTTCGGTTGATGTGGAGGGATGTGTTTGCAATTGATACACGCACCCAGGCACCGCAGCCAGCGTTTTGGCGATACCTTGGACATGCATATATCACGATTACAGTCTGAATGGAGGACCAGCTGACTCGCCCATTCCCTCTGATCCACATGAAATGAATTTTGAAGATTTCTCACGCACACATTTTCCACAGAAAAGATCTTGACTGCCTCATTGATGAGTCATGGGCTATATCGCCGTGTAGATTGCCGACATGTTCAAGAAAAGCTTAAGGGAGAACGCGCGAAATTATTGCAAAGCTTTATGAACGCAGTCTCTTGCAAAATCATAACGCACCTGTAAAATCTGTCAACATAATTAACCTTATTGCTCAACACTGAATATGTACACATTGTGCAGCATGGAAGACTGCAATTTTTCATAATAAAAATTTGATGAAAAGAAATTTGTTTCTTCGATAATGAGCATCCGTCAGGGAAAAAATATTTGAATCAAAAACATATAATATATTCAAATACGAAATATCCTTTATTTGAAAACCACAAAATACAAAATGAAAACAGTTTCCGATTTTCCCTTCATATGTAAAAATTGAACACTGACAATATATAAAAAGGGAAAACACAGGACACTATCCCTTATTAAAGAATCGTACAAAGAAAAAAAATTCCATTTGTGAAGTGAGTTAGGTGGGATTTGCATTGCTGCCCAGTAAAAGGAAGTAAAACATCTTGAAAAAAAAAAAAACAGAATGAGCATCTATGAATTCTAATGAACACAATATTGAATAATCAAGATTGTTTGCTAAATGACCAGGTTTTCAGTTGAGAACATCCAAAAGATAATCAACCATGACGGTTTGATGTTAGATGATGGAAATGGGCAACGGGAGGACATGTCTGTCCTCAACCGAATTGAGACAATTTCCATAGAAATCCTTTGTTTTCTTACACTATTTAACTAAATGGCACAAGAAAGAAAAAAAAAAAGAGCAAAGCAAAAGCCAGAGAGTAAAAATATGAAACAACAGAATAAGCATACAGCACTGTATCAAACATCAAAACAAAAAGAGTGCAAAATAATCCAATAACAAATATTCTCACAATGCTCAAAAATGAGTAAGAATTCTCTTCTTTCTTTCATGAGATCTTATCAAATTTTCTGAGATAAATTTCAAGATAATTCTTAGATAAATTGCGAGATACTTAAATAAAATACAACAAAGTAAAACTATCCAAAACAATTAGTTCATACAGAGATCAAGAAAAGACTTATCGGAATGACAAAGCACTTGAGATAGAGTAAAGGGAACACGCTAAGTGAATAATAAATAAACATCTATTTAAGAAGAAAAAATACGCTGCAGCCTTTGAACACTGTTCCCTCAAGATATTGCATAGAAAACTGTTCATCTGGCAGTTCACAATAAGTATTGAGTCAAGAATGAAATCAGTAGACGTCAGATATGTAAGGAGCGCTGCTAATCATGCCCTCCCAAGACGGCTTACAATAACAGCGCACGCGGCCAGAATTTGGGCTCTCGTCACCTTGCCTAGCGAGGAAAAAAACCCCATCAAATCCAGGTAATGCATGTACAAGAGACCTTACCCGCAGAACTCTCGACAGTAACTAGGATCAGCAGCGTATTGTTGGTTATCAGGGACGAAATCCGACTCCATGACGGATTGAGCGGCTTCCATGTTGAAGGTCTCGTCAGAGAGCTCCATGATTCCTCCTCCACTTGCGGGTTGTGGTGGTAGGGGCTCCTGCATGTTGAACTGTAACGCAGATTCACAGATGGCTCATGAATAAAAATAGAATTATACCTGAGCGGTGTTGACCTGAGGTGCTTGGTGAGTCATGGCCTCCAATGGCCATGGAGACGGAACTCTCGGTTGCTGCTGCTGTTCCACTCTCTGCAACACAAATCATGCAAAATAGAATAGAAATGATTATTGCGCTACCTGTAGGTGCTGATTAGGCAGGTGTACGTCATTGTGGTTGAGTTCCATGCTGTCCATGGGTTGGTCCTGTGGCTGCTGCTGCTGCTGCTGCTGCTGGGTGCTCGACTCTTCCAGAAGGCAGCGTCTCTTGGCAGTGAAACCCTCGTCCTGAATAATTTTAATAAATCACTGGTTCAAAACAGCATCAATATTTCAACCCACAGCCATCTGCACACTGGAGTCATTTTCTGTCGCTTTTCTTTTGGACCCAAATACGTTGAAGATTGGAGTGACCCTCACAGGCGACCATTGCAAGTGAGAAGAAGGCATCTGCAAGCAAATCAAGGCTGTCATCAACAATTAATTGATTAATAATAAGCAATTAAAAATATAACCAAGAGACTGTGAGATGATGGGTATCCACTAAAGTCAAAGCTCATTAGCTGATGAGAGGGTACTGTAGAACTTTCCTATTGTGAGTTGGTAATAGCAGGAGTAATCTCTGCTCAGGGTAGAGCTGAGCGGGTAGTGTTTAAACGGATCAGATCCGGATCCTAGGGCACCAGGATCCGTGGATCCGAATCCAATGCATGACACATGGAATCGACCGTTGGTGGAATTGAATTGACATTGTGTTGACGGGTTTAATGGTGCCAATAAGATTCCAGATGTAATTAAAGTCAGGCTTAATAATATAACAAAATCCTGCAGATAGCCCTGTTTTTATCTGGCCTCATCTCCCCTCCTGTGAGGGAAATGTAGCTTCGGAGGCTTTTTTATTGTTTATATGAGAAATCAGTGACTTCCCTTGATATTATCATATAACTAGAGCTGGGCAAATAGTGCTTCAACACGGATACACGGATAACAGATATCCGTGTTACTAATATCCGACGGATACGGACACGGATATTTTTGCCCAAACACGCGAGCATGCACTTGCAGCGTAATGCCCCAGCGCCTGGCACACGCTGTGAGCGGGAAAGCCACGCTCTACCTGTAGCAGTTAAAGACAAACGACCTTGACCTACTGCTGTCACCCTTCTTGCTTCTTGTACATTTCTTTTATCAAAACGTTCAGAGTAAGTTTCAAGAGACATCGACCATGCAGACAGCTCGCTTGCCTGTCGATTTCACAGAGGTGAATTCCTTATCAGCGCAGGCTATTTTAAGTATTTTTCCCCAACTTCACGAGTCGCAGATTATAAGCCCTAGACGGAACGACAGTAACGTGCACTTTGTGCTACAGTGTACACTTTCAACAAACATGATTTGGAAATGTACAAACTTAGTAACTTCATGAGGCGCAAGTCAGTTCATAGCAATTATTGTTCTATAGAAAGTTTGAAATAATTCAAAACGCTAGACCGCCAAGTAGCGGGCCTACATGTACTAGTCTATATTTAATTCCACAAGTGTAACTGATCTGATTATCAGTTACAGTTCGGCATTGTCGCCCCAATAGCGGACATTGTGGTTTATTATTGAGAGGGGATCGCCGAATCGAATGACCCGAGATGCCGAAATGGGTATAACTTATGTATTACCAAGACCTGATGATGTAACAAGAGTTCAAGTTACTTAAAACACAATAAAGTTGGCAATAATAACATCGCCTGCCGAGAGCGCTCGGGTTGTGAGTTTCCGGTGTTGTGAGCATGTGCAGAAGATGTAAACAATAGCACGTTTCCTGGGCACCTAACGTTATGACCATAGATGTCGTAAACATTATGACCGTTATGATTCTGGGCGAAGCTGAACATGCTGGATGTTTTCCTACGTTTTTGCCGCCATCAACTTCACAATCGGCGACAGGCAGATAACATAGCGCTGAATTGGCTTCTCTCTCATCATTACCTTTAAAGTTAACATTAAACTCTGGTGACAACGATTTAATGTGCTTGCGAACGTATTTCATTATTGATAAACAGACACATGTGCGACCACGTCTTATTGTTGTTGAAGAAGTCACATGACGTGATCATGTGATATAAACACAAAATGGCGAATTAGCCGAAGCATCATCCTTTCGGAAAAAAAATTGCATTTTCTTATTTGTAGCCTCGATAGCTCAGATAAATCGTTCGTAAGAGGTGCAATGTTTAAACTAATTATATAAAGGTTCTATTGAGTGTATTCCTAGGTGTGCAATGCTTGCAATGGCTCTCAACGAGCACGTGCTATGGCTCTAAATGGATCCGATATGTGCCTGTAATGTAGTGCATTTATGCAAACGGATATTTCAGGCACACTTGTGGGCTTAGTCTATATTAACTATTCAATTTCAAACATGGTTCAAGGTCGAGAAAGTGATAAAATTCAGTGCTCGTTGTGGTTCACACGGAAACTGCAATTGACAAAGCTGTCACGTGTAACGGTGTTGAAAAATAAGCATTAAAGGAGATAGTCAACAACGCGTGGTTACGTCACTTTTGCGTGATGACTGAAGAGATTCAAGGGCATGGAGTTGTGTTTATTTAAAACAAATCAGAATTAGCGCATTGTTGACATCGTGTAATCTTGTAATTGACATCGCTCAGCTTCAGTGAGCAGCGTTTGTGAGTGGAATGGCTGTGCGCTACGCTCACTGTGCGTTCAAAACGGACACTTCAATTTTACACTATCTGTGTTTTAACTATACGTGTTGAAACACGGATCAGGGATAGTACTGAACACCCCCAATATCCGTGCTGTCACGGATATCGGATACGGATATCCGCCCAGCCCTACATATAATTATCATGTACTGTCACTCATGATGATGATCATGATGTGATTTGTACAATTGAATAAATAATTATAAGGAATAAAGGATCTTATCAGATATCATTAAATTGACATGGGCGAAAATGACCCCTACGCTGATGCAAACGAATCAGGTATACAAGCGATCTACGCTATCATCACTCGATAAATGACTTGAATGAGTGAACATTATTGTTGACAAATTTAAATGCCCAATCTGAATCTGTGAATGGCTGACACCCGAGTGACCAACCGGTGAACGCGCGGCTTCTTCACACAAACATCGATTAAATGAGATATTCAACTAAGGACGTCTTGATGCAACGATCGCAACCGCAGAACGGGGATGTAAAGCAACTCTTGGTCGAATTGTGTTACGCGAAATCGGCACTAGGAAGTCACCTTTCAGAAAAAAATATCGAAAAATCTGAAATTCGTTTTCTTTCTTTTGTGTGCCTCTGGGTCACGTGACATCTTTCGCGTAACTACACGTTGACAAAAATTCTGGAGCTCGGCTAAGATTGGACACTCCCTATTCACGCAAAGGTAAGCACGGCGAAGCAGCGCCCCTAACGGCGACGAACGTCAGATCGTTGAGCGCAGAGCAGTTAACACGGCCGTCAATGGCGATTTTCAGAGTTATGCGCTACTTTTAATAATCCGTACAAGCTATTACAAATAAGATAGAAGCGGTTTTTTTTTCGCCTGCCTTTTCAGCTAAACGAATACAGCCTTTAATAAATTATTTAAGCCATATCACGCATTGAAAAATAGGTCGATCTGAGAGTGTCGATTTGACGATGATCCGCACTTTTAGTTGTGTAGAAAATACGAATGCATGGTATTAAATTGAAGTTCATAAAGTTTTATTATTCGTTCTCTCATTACAAAAGTAAAATACAACCATAAAGATCATTCAATAAAACAACGTTTTACATGTACAACAATTATAACATCAATATAATAATCATGCAATATAATATCAATCCTTAATATAATCATTATCATACCATTATAATGCACGTATCAATAAAAAATAAATAAATAAAAAATAAAGAATAAGTATATAATTATGTTTAAAAAAAGATGCAGTAATTTGATGTATTTTCTTTGTCTTTTCTTCTTTTTTTTTTCTTCCCTTTAATGAAAGTCATCTCCACATTTGAAGATCTGAGTAAATAATGCAATTTAATATTTATCATCAAATGTCATACGAGATCGAGTGATACACATGGGGTACAAGATTTGAATGGAAGATTACCTTTGATGGCAAGGAGCAAATTTTTTTTCTTCAGATCACTAATATATAATAATTTTTCAATTATGTTTGACATTTCATTATCTATATTTTGTATGAGAGAAAAAAGGTATTGGGATAGACTACACAACCCTCTCTCATCGAGCAAGCTGGCATATTGCTCTGATTAGCTTACATATGAATTTGATGATAGGCATTTTGACCACAAGCTGGTCAGAGAGAATGAAACCGTACAAAGATGACGCTTTATTCTGGGATTCCGTGTGGAAATTGTGCGATAAACCACGCAATGGCATTGTGTTCAATTTACGGCAAAATACGAAGCGCGAATATCATTATGCACTGCGCCAATATAAGAGAGAAGAGAAAGCGCTTTGCAGAGAGAGAATGGGCGCAAGTATGACGTCATCAGATGACCGCAGTTTTTGGAAAGAGATTCAGAATGTTAACCATGAGAAAAGAAAAACTGCTCCAACTATACTGATATTGGCATCGCAAATATCTTTGGCGATAAATATAAAAATTGTATAATTCTGTACCATCAAATCCGCATGAGATGCGTTCTATCACCTCGCAGCTGAGTGCAATGCTGGTCCACGGCCACTCTCCAGCAGCTATTAACACAGCCATAGTGTTCTCGATCCCGAAAAACCTCAATGGTGATATTTGCTGCAGCAATAATGACCGAGGCATAGCTCTAAGCTCTTGCATCGCTAAGTTGATGGAGGTGATTCTCATGAAGAAATCAAGAGAACAAATCAGTACGAGCTATCTGCAGTTTGCGTACAAAGCAAAGCATAGTACTTCCATGTGTACTCTCATGCTCAAAGAAACTGTGAACCATTTTCTTAACAGGGGAACAGGAGTTTACTGTTGTCTAATTGATGCATCAAAAGCCTTCGACCGCATCAGGCATGGTAAACTCTTTCACATTTTACAGAACAGAGGCGTACCTGCATACGTAATTCGCTTTTTGATAAATTGTTACTCGCATCAGGAAATGACAGCCAGGTGGAATGGCGCTCAGACTGAACCTTTCGGGGCCCTCAATGGCGTCAAGCAGGGCAGAATTTTTTTCTCCTATTCTTTTCTGTTGATACATGGATATTTTGTTGGAGCGACTTAGGGACTCGGGCATAGGGTGTCACATCGGGCAGCGTTTCGTTGGTGCATTGTCGTATGCAGACGATCTCACTCTTCTGGCACCATCTTTGAGAGGATTGAGAGAAATGCTCAAAATCTGCAAAGTGTTCGCACTTAATTTTGATGTAACGTTTAACCCATGTAAATCCGAATTTCTTTTTTTAGTCATTCGTCCAATACTCACAGTGTGTCCAATATCACTCTTTGTGGAAAGAAAGTTAAATGTGTAAAGCAGGTGAAGAATCTAGGCAATATTGTTTTTTTTGATCTTGACAAAGGACCAGAAAGAACTCGCAAGATCAGTGATTATTTTTTTCACGTCAATTCATTGAAAGCCAATTTTAGAGGTGTTCGTTTAGATGTTATAATTAAGTTGTTTAAAGCCTATTGTATGACGTTCTATGGTTCGCGGGCATGGAATCTGAGTCAGTCGTGCATTGATAATATATGTGTGAAATATAACAGAGGGATTCGCTTTCTTCTGAACCTTCCGTTGAGAACTCATCGCAATTTGTTACCCCCATTGATAGGCACTGCACCTCTGAAAGTTCAACTGTTAAATAGATTTCATCGTATGCATTGTACAATGCGTCATAGCAGAAACGTCACTATTAACTACACAAATATGATATCATATATCGATGTATACATGTATTGTATTTTGTGTGAAATAAATGATGAATGAATTAAAAAAAAAATTCTGAGGTTCTTGTTCCAGGTTCTGGTCCAGTTCCGGCCGGAACAAACCTCCTGAAACTCTTGTTCCCGGTTCCGGCAAATATTAAATTCTGTGCATCCCTAATTACAGTGTTGAGCAGGGGAGGGTGTGCGTTTTGTGCAAAACTTGAAGATCGGCGAGGCCACGAGGGCCTCCTGGGGGAGGGGAAAAGTGAAACGTGGTGGATTGAGGCAGCATGTGTTCTTTCATCTGTTTTGTTCTCCTCATTAATGAAATCATGTTGGTTTTTTTTTCGTGTTCTTAACTATCAGCAAAACACGAGCCGATGACCATCGCTCAATCTTATCAAAATGTTATGCAATCATTTAAGGCCTAAGCCGATTGCAGAGACGGAGTGGGAGGAGGAACTTGACTAGACTCGTGGCTCTAGCGGGCAAGCTGTGAAAACTTTGATGCACACGTGAATGCCCTACAAGAGCCATGTCATTTTGCACAGGGTCAAGTGTCAATCGGGACCAACAATGACCGGTTGCTGGTCGCATTGTACAGGTGGTCACTGAATACAGGGTCACTTACATGTTAATGTGGACGGACGTATTTTAGGGTGATCGTTTGGGGCAGGTGGTCACTGACTACAGGTGGTCGCTAACACAGGTTTTATTGTAACTCAAAAGGTTCTGAAACAATGATTATTCAGCTGAAATATCCATTATAATTGACTCGTGCCCGAAATTTAATACTTTTTTGGTGTTTTGTTATGAAAACACTAGTGCTTTAGGAAACGATTGGACCAATCGCTGCCATTGAGTAACACACAGGTTCATCTGAAAATTGAATTCGTACATTAAAACATGGTGACGTGAGTTTAACCGAAATAACCTAAATATTAAGCAACTCATAAGAACGCATTTATTGATTGTTTTTCTCAGAATATGCATTTTGGGGTTATCTAACTTTTAATGATCATATCTCAGTGACCGCTCATCAAATTTCTTTGAAGCAAGCACCAAAATGTCCAGCTTTTTAATTTTCACTAACTTAGATTTTGTTTGCCACATATCTGCATATCTGGGGTTTCGCCTTGGAGCCTCACATATGCGAAAAAGCCTATAGGCTGTAGTAGGCGGGGCTTAGATAATCGTTTTGGTCGTTTGTCTGGTCTAGAATATATCGATAATGTTGTAACTTCCGGTGTGATTCTCCCTATCATCCAAGCGTGAGAGATGAAGGTTCAACATAACCCCTGGATATTCCTTTTATCCGTCGCCTTTTTGGTACAATTATGCCTAGCACTCTACGAGGATCAAGCTGGGAAATTCGATTGGCGGCATCAGTACATCGGCCGTGCGGTGCATGCGACCTTCGACCAGTCCGGCGTCCAAGGCAAACGTCTTCTCTTGTCAACTGAACAGAATGTCGTCGCGGCTGTCAACGCGAGGAATGGTCAATTGGGCTGGCGTCACATCCTTGAAGAGGGTGACTCAGGCAGGATCGATGACATGATTGTCGTGAATAATTTTGTCCTTGTACTCTGCTCTGGAGGAGGACTTGTCCGGGCTTTCCACTCAATCAGTGGCTCTCTCCAGTGGGAAGCTCCGGTACCAGCATCTCCTGCCCAAAAGCGAGGGGATCTTGCCCTGCATGGAGGCGATGACCAACTTCTCGTTCTGTCCGGTGATTCCATTACTGTTTTGAATAGCGACACTGGAGTTGAAGTCTGGACAAAGGTTCTCTCAAACACTGGAACAACCGATTATGTTTATACGGCAAGTCATGGAAATGACATCATTGTTGCGGGAATAAGCCCCGGATCTCATGTCTCTAAAGTGATCTACACAAAAAAGGGAGAAGTGAAATTGCAGGAGAGCTTCCCAGCTGCCTGGCTGGCATCTCAAGAGCAGTGCCAGTTCTCCAAAGGTCACTTGATCTGTCTCAGTCAGGATGGATCTATCGTATACCATGCCCGATTAGACTCCAACGCCGCCTCATTCATAGCCTCTTCAATCAGCCAGTATGGCCTGCAGCGATGCCAACAACTCGAGGTATTCTCTGCGGATACAGAGCTTTATGAGGGTATGCCGATATTCTCTGTTCGGTGTGATACGAAATCCTTCAACTTGTTCATCATCAAGGCTAATACCAAGCTAGAGCTACTGAAGACCCTGAAGGAGGTAGACAGTGCTGAAATCATTCAATTTGAAGACATCACAGTTCTGGTGACCATCTCAAGGGAGGACGGAGATAAGGCCACAATGGCTGGAATCGACTTGGAGACAGGGAAAGAAATGACAGAGCTCAGCGTCAAGGTTCACTTCCCTCAGCACCATGGAGCACCCAACCAACTGAGAGGCGTTCTGTTCAAGCACAAAGATGGCTTAATTGGCATGCGCATTCTGGTCATCTCTGAGGATCATAGCTTAGTGCTTTACCAGCAGTCTGGCAAAGTTCTCTGGCTGCGTGAAGAAGCTCTGGCCAGCATCATGTCAGTGGAGATGGTCGATCTGCCTGTGTCTCAGATTATGGCGAAGATGGAGGATGAGTTTGGCAACCAGAACAACGACCTTCTGTCCATGTTTGTGCGGCGCTTCACTACTCAGTTCCAGCAAGTGCAGGCGTTCATCCTGCAGCTGAGACAACGCCTGAAGGCCGTGCGTCATCACCACCATCACCATCAGGTTGAGGAGGCAGAGGTGGAGCAGGATGAGGAGGAAGAAGAGGAGGATGAGGAAGAGTATCTCACCAGGGATGACTTCAATCTGCACAAAATGATTGTGGCTGTCACCAGTTGTGGAAAAATTTTTGGTCTTGACAGTCAGAATGGACATGTCGTGTGGCGCCTGTACAACCCTCTCCTGGTGCCGTTCACTAAGCAGGGTCGCTCGGTGCTGCCCCTGTACGTGCATCGCACCACCGCTCACTTCCCTCATCAACCCCAGTGCAGCATCCTCGGTTTGCACAAGACGACCAGAAAAGGACTCCTCTTCACTTTCCACCCGATCTCTGGGGTAGCTGAAGAGAACATGCCGGCTTCAGGTTTTGAGCTCAACCACGGAATACTACAAGCAACCCTCCTCACACAAATGGACAGCGAATTCCTCAGACCTCTGGTCGTTTTGAGTACAGATCTCAAGTATTTTGTTTACCCTCGTGAAGACACTGATCTGGTGAAAGAACTTGCTCCATCTCTATACATGTTCTCGAGTAATGATGCGGCTGGAATTTTGCAAGGCTACAATACCGTGCCGACAGATCAGGGCCTGGTTGCTGATGTCATGTGGAGATTAGATCTGAAGCGAGAAGGCCACGCTATCACCCAAGTTGTACCCAAACGCCTGGACGAAAGAGTGAATTCCCAGGGCATTGTACTGGGCGATCGCAGTGTGATGTACAAGTACCTCAACCCGAATTTAGTTGTTGTGATTGCTGAAGGCGATGATGGCCAAGGCAAGAACTCCTTCAATGTCTACCTGGTTGATGGCGTCAGTGGTCGTCTTGTGTTCCACTGCAACCACAAGAAGTCTTCAGGCCCTATTAATGTTGTCCACTCTGAGAACTGGGTTGTCTACAACTTCTGGAACCAGAAGCACCGTCGCGTAGAGCTGGCCATCCTGGAAATGTACGAAGGCAAGGAACAGAGCAACACGACCGACTTCTCTTCCCTGCACCCTCCCCCTCCCCCGGTCATCATGAGGCAGGCGTACACGTTTCCTGGTCACATCTCTGCCATGGCTGCCACCATCACAGAGATCGGCATCACCAGTAAGCATATCCTCATTGCTATGCAGAACGGAGGCATTCTGGAGTTGGCCAAAGCTTTCCTCGATCCACGCCGACCCGAAAACCCGACTGCTGAGTCTCGAGAGGAAGGTCTCTTGCCGTACATTCCAGAGCTACCACGCCCCTTTGAAGCGACCATCAATTACAACCACAGCGTGTACAACATCAGAGGCATCCACACTGTAGCCTCCGGCCTAGAGTCCACCTGCCTTGTCCTTGCCTATGGCCTTGACCTCTTTTATGACCGTGTGATGCCATCGCGTATGTTCGATGTGCTGAAAGACGACTTTGATTACTTTTTCATCGGCAGTGTTGTCGTAGGAATGATTCTGGTTTCTTTACTCACTCAGAAATTGGCGGCTAGGAAAGCTTTAAACAGAGCGTGGAAGTAAAGTTGATTTTATTATTTTTATTTTTTAGATAAACTTTTTTTTCTTGCAATTTTTCTGTTCAATATTGGATTATGAATGTTGTGTGGTTGATTGATTCCTCTGTTGTATTTTTGCATTAATTTCCTTTAATTCATCTTAATCATTATTGGATATTTATATTGTGCACATGATCACTCCCTCTCTGGACCTCTGCATCAATTCAATATTATACAAATATTTCATGAGGCTGATCCACCATCAATCTCTTTACCTCATCACATTCCCCAATGTCTGTCGCATCCTTGAATGTGTAATTCGAAGAATTTCCTTTTGCTCTGTAATCAAAGTTAAGATTAAGTCGATTGTCATTTACCATTACATGCTGTATGCATTTTTTGGGGGTCTTTTTTCATATCTGTACAACGCAACTTAATCTATGTCATCCATGATAATTTTAATGCGAAAAGACTCATTGCATTTTGATTTTTGTAGCATTTTCTGATTTGTTTTCCCTAGTCAGAAATTGATCATTTTGGATTTTTAATGCGTTAATGGAATGAGTGTGTTGTGGAAGAGGGAATCTTTTGTATTTCATGCAGTGACAGTTTCAACTGCGAAAATAAAAAAATGATTCATTATTTCTTTCCTGCACATATTTTCACAATGCCAAGTAGGCCTACGTGTACTTAATTATACGGATCACCTGTGAACAGCATTTCTTTCGCAGCTTGTGTAATTCTAACCTGGTTCGTTATGATGTTGTGCGATCATAACGCACCCATCCACCAAATGGCCTCAAAAAGCCATTCTTCTTTTAAAGAATACGTTACTTGAAATCGCAGAGAGGAAATCTAGTTTGCACTTAATTAGTACTAACCGTTAACTAAGAAGTTCCGAGTTTGCGGAAGGTGTAGCCAGGATTCCTTTTGCCTTTGCAGGAAGGCTATTCAGTACGCGTTGGGTACTTATGCACATTATTCAAATTGGGGATATTCCATGATGGTCGCCTCGTTCCGGACTATCCAAGAGCATTGTGGAATCTGACACGCATAAGCAGGACGTACAGCTGGAACAGCAGGTTCTGTTTCGACACTTCTTTATCTCTTATGTTACACAATCTCCATAGGCCTTCACTAGTCAAGGATTCTGATAATATACGGTGGTTTTCAACGTGTATGTGCTATCGCAAATTTTTTTTTTTTTTTTTTTTTTTTTTTTTGGCGAGAGTACATCAAAGGATAATTCTCTTTACGTCTAGGACATGTGCATAGACGTGCAGTTGCTTGATTCATGAGGACCTCTAATTGTCTTTTTTCTCCTCTTCTTTACATGACATTTACATGCATAATTTGATCTGTAATTTTATACCAATAATTAGTTGACAGCAAGTGCTTTCCTGCTTCTTTTGATGTTATTTAGTCGACATAGTTTAGTCGGTTGTACAGCAGGCGTAATACCTCAGAGCGGTTCTATTTTTCACCGACGAAGTTCGGACAAAATGGAAGTGACTCACTGGCGGTTTCTAGACTATATTATTTTGTCAAAGACCAGAATTTATTAGTTGATTAGATGTTTTTTACTTTATTCTAGTTTGATCTTTGATTACATTTTATCCTGCAAAATAATGAATTGGGAGCATTGAGACTGCGTTCAGAAGTAAATAATAAACATAATATGTTTGCGATTGCACACCACTCCGATTTAAATGTTTTTCCCTCATTCAAAAATTACCTTTCTTTCGCATGATTTGGCATAAGATAAGTTATTCAAACCATACCAGGTAGATATTTGTTGAATAACCCGTTAATTTTTGTCAATTTAAAAGTTTTATCTTTAACTTGGAGTTGATTACTTCTGGCCCACTCTGTAATATTATTTAAAAGATTCCCGGGCATGCCTCCAGAGTCCCGCATCCCCATATCATCCATGTGCGTGTGGCACTGTGCATTTAGTCCTGTACAGAACCTGGTTTGAGCTCCCCCACCTCCCCCCCCCCCCTTAAAAATCCTATGCAAATGTGGATTTTGCAGAATTAAATTGTGGAATTGTAGGCTGAGAATCGTAGGTCAGAAGCGAACTGAAAGGACTGACCGCCGACTGACGATCGAGGCGATTTGAAATATCATGAAATCTAATGTTCTCTTCTGGGCCTCATTTGACCCTTTTATACATGAAATACTTTCATCGAAATGTTACAAACACATCTATCTTTCATTGCTTTGATGCGTCTAAGAAAAACGGAGATATCCGTTGATGATTAATATAGTTTAAAATCGATTTTGAATTAGCGCGTAAATCAGGAGTCTCCAGCATTTTGACGAAGTGCCGACACTGCATCACTCAAATTGGCGCAAGAGGTGATCACGTGACCTTCTGGGAAATTGGCTTGGCCGCTTGGGGCATTCTAAATAGACAAACGGACATTACATGGAACTTTAAAATTATCGCGGAGATGGACGGGAAGCCAATGGAGACTTCGTAGTGCGGGTGTCACGTGATCCCTTGTTCCTAAACGCGCATAATCATGGCATCCGTACTGTTTTGGATCCACAAAGAAGCTTCTTTGGGATCCGCTGTTACTTTGTATTGTCTGTGCATCCCATGAGAAATGAGTTGTCGATCTGCGGCTCACGTATGTAGTTTCATGTACACGTACATAATTATTATAATTTGCACGATCAATGCATAGCGGCGTATCTGCATGGGAGATGCGCTATATATGATAGTATGCTCTCTTCTTAGTATATATACTAGCACTATAACATATAAAGCATCATGTTGCTTCTTAGTTCCAGCTACGTGATAATATTTCGATCATCGGTATTGTGGCCTGAAGTTGCACTCCGAGGTTGGACACTGTTGTAGACGGTCAGATGACACATGCCTGCTCGGATTTTGATGTCATTATTGATTATAGATTTTTTTTTCCTTTTGAAAAAAAAAATAAAAAAAATAAATAAAAAAGAGAGAGAAAAGAAAAGAAAAACAACAACCTTACTGGGTTTTTTTGTTTGTTTGTTTATTTTCTTCTCTTTTTTGGGGGGGGGGTTTTTTTTTTTTTTTTTTTTTTTTTTTTTTTTTTTTAATTCTCTGTTTGTCCGTCTGTGCCATAATTTGTTGGTGCGATAGTTACAGTAGCACAGATAAATCAGGCGAGGTCCATGGCCCGTGGGTCTCGCTGTAGTATGTCAGCTAGCGCGATAGCTGCTTCAGTACTCGAATAAGCGGCGAAATGCACCAAACTACACAGCTAGGGCGTGGACATTTTGATTTAACATCTCGCATTGAATGTTTGAGGTCAAAGGTCAGGGCCACAGTGAATTAAAATTAACACAGTATAGAGTACTAACATATACTAAATATGGAGTTTTAATTAGTTACCTTGAAGTTCAAGGTCATGGTCATTGCATCAATTATTGATTAGTGTGCATTTTTCTAATTTTTTATTTTTCTTAGTAGAATGATGCGTGCGCTGTCGATTTCTTGAAGAAAAGACACATTTTATTATATATGTCAGTGTTAACAGCTGTTTATAGTTATTTAATACACGTACGTACTTTGTCTTGGCTTCCATATTCCCGGCGCTCTGCATAACCACCGCAGCAGCATATAACCACTGGAGGCGCCATCACGTGCCAGAAGAAAAGGAAGCAAGTTCACTGACTCGAACTTGTCTGCCAAGTTGGCAAACTGGTTTTCGCAGTTCAGAACTGCGACAATCGGAGGCAACATTGCTGTCCGTGGATACGAGATGGAGTCAGCGAAATGTGCATGGTATCTTTTGGGGATATTTTGCCTCCTGTTGTCGTGTAGCTCAACGAATTCTTCTGGATTCGGTGCGATTGGTCCAGTAGGGGATGAGGGCGTTATGATAGCATTTTTCGTGAGGAATAAGGCCCACACCATCCCTTACTTCCTGTATTACCTCGAGCAGCTGGATTACGATAAACAAAAAATTAATCTGTGGTAAGTTTAAACTTTTTGACGTTTTTGTTAATTCATCATTATCATATTTTTGCGTGAGTGATGTATAATAATAATAAATTGATATTAAACAAAATCAATATATATATATATATATGGCTAGTTGATAAGTTCTGAAATAATTTACCTTTAAAATTGATAGATTTTGGTGTTTAACCTGTTAACAGCTTATGCAATAGTCATGTACTGCTTAGTACTATTGCAAGTTATTTATAGTACAAGTTGCAAGTAACCATCATTACCATGGTAACACGTACATTCATATAGATGCATCATTAATTATGCGATGTGATGATTTTCAGGATCCGTTCTGACCACAATGTTGACTTGTCTGCTTCACTCATCAAACACTGGATTCCTAAAGCCAAGAAGATGTACAACCACGTCAGTTTTAAAGATGACAACTCAACTTCTGGTAATTAATATAATTATGTAATTAATTTATTATGTGTACAATACTGAAATACTGAGGGTTAAACATGGTACACTAGGCTTGCAAGTGATGTTAGTATGTTGAATTCCGCCCGTCATTTATTTCTGAGGTTGACAATGTCAACATGATATTGTACAGTAACAAATACTAACAATACCCTCAATCATTTGTTCATACAACTACTGCATGCTTTGGCTAAACCAGGAATGAAATTCAGTTTCAGAAATTTGACTAAATTATTATCTTTATTATACAGCCTTCTCAGATGAAAGGGGCCCTTTCGATTGGTCAGCTGACCGTATGAAGCACATGATTATGCTCCGTCAAGAAGCCCTTAACGTCAGTCGACAAATGAATCTCAGATACATTTTTGTGAGTTTCCACAAACCAACTCTTGAATTTTATGTTAATTTTATTGTATGTTTGTCAGTACATTGATGTGGACAACATTTTGGTGAACAGCCAAGTCCTCAGGCATTTGATCAGCTTGCAGAGGTGTTTATATTCACATTTGAAAAATGATATTATAATTTCATGATATTTAAAGCCAGAGACGAGCCCGTAATAGTTATAGATTGAAATCGTATAGTTATAATGTGTGAAGCTGCAATATGCAAAGTGGATGAATGATAAGAGCCATTCATAGCTAAGATGTCAAAAAGTGCAATAATCTCCTAATCTTCAGAATTGCTGTTGCTCCAATGTTGAACACCACTGCCTCTCCTCATTACTCCAACTTCTGGGCCGGAATGGATGAACAGGTGTGATGGCCACTGACTTGTCTCTCTTGAACGCTTCTTCTTCAGGGTTTCTACAAACGAACTCTTGAATACAAACCAATTCAACTCCGTCACACGCAAGGCACATTCCAAGTGCCCATGATACACTCTACGCTCCTCTTAGATCTCTCCGATCCTTTAGCCAAACACCTCAACTATGACCCTCCCCCTCCTGAATATACAGGCCCACTGGATGACATCATACAATTTGCGATGAACGCGCAGTATTACAATGTCCCGTTAAATGTGAATAACGAAGACTTCTTCGGCTACGTTCTTCTTCCTTTGGAGGTACATAACTCCCTCTCACAAGAGGTCGAGCAATTTGCTCACATTAAAGCACAAAATATAAGTAAGTCATGGTTATTATTTTATTGATATTTCTAATAAACTTCATAATATTATTTCATTCGTAGTTGCTGATACGCCATTGCAGAAATTAGACAATCTCCCGATACAAAATCCACCTTTGTCAAAGTTGGGTTTTGATCAGGTTTGAATTCAGGATCTGAGTATAAATTCATTTCTGACATCTCGATTTGGCAGATTTACGTTATTAACCTTGAACGACGCCCAGATCGCAGAGTAAAGATGGAGCAGTGTTTGCAAGAACTTGGAGTGGATCACAAAATGGTGAATGCTGTTGATGGAAAGTAAGTCACACAATGACCTTTGCAGCTGAGTTATTCTCATTGACATTTAGTCAATCATCAAATCCAAAGATGACATTTAGAAGATTAATTATCCTTCGATTTGTTGTTTTAATTTCTGAATAATTTGACATTAAATATGCCGTTGATGGATTGAGGGATATAGTTTAATTAAATACAAGAGTTGCATCATGGCGTTTCTTCTGCTTCTTTTTCTTAACATTTGGCGCTATTCTGGTGACACGCTAAACATTTCATTTCATCATCACTCTTTCTGACTAACATCTAAGCATCACATCGTGCAGCCCTGGAGAGTATCACATCGCCAGACAAATCATACGGCTCAAGAAGTTCATTCGTAACCTTTTCACCCTCTGCACTAAACCTTTCATTGATTGCCATCTGACAGGCATGATATGACATGATGGGGTTTTTCGGGAACATAAAATGGATGATATGACATGATGGGGTTTTATGGCTCCACCCAAATCATTCAGATGATACGGGCGCCAGAACAGAAGGCCCGGGACCGGGGTTTCCCCCTACTCTTATCGATGAATCCCAAGGGTTCTTTATCCTGCATACCACCATAGACAGTAATATACAGCGCCCGGCCTTGTTACGCAGTTGGGCAGCACTGCAGAGTCACCGAAGAATTACAATTATAACGAATTACAATTATAACGAATTACAATTATAATTCACAATCATAATGCCTGTGGCCTGATCGGGTCTCGAACCCGGGACCTCGACCTCCACGGTCAGCATAGGATTGCAGTCAGCTGGTCAAACCGACTGAGCTATTCGGTGCCCCTTGTCAACTGACAGACTGAGCCCTAGAATCTAAATGCAACAGGCTTTGTCAGACCTTCATCTGTTTTTATTTATTTTCTTTGGATCATCCAAAAGGGAATAAATCCGGCACATTTCGTTTGTATGTGGCGATGCACACAATCAGACTCATTAATTCACAACCCACTTGCACGTAATGTTAATCATCCAGGGCTTTATTGTCATATTTATCATTCATTTTATTTTTATTCATTAATTATCTGTTCTGTAAAACCATTCCTTCGGGCGAATAAAATCATCTTATTTCTTATTGATGTATTGATAGAGAGAGAGAGTCATTATTTTTTCCATTGAGATCTCTGTTCTCTATCTCTTCCTCTCTCTCTCTGTTATGAGTAAACTGAGTATGAGATGCCTGGTCAATCAGCTTTTTTCAGTCTCCAGCTAATTAATGCAAATTTATGACAAGTCAGTTCAGATGAGAGCCCCTCCCTGCTATTTTCTAATTACCGTTCTCTTCCCATTCCAAGCTCCATCATTGAATGTACGGATGCTTTACACATTCTGGCTACAGTTGTGTACAATTGATTTCATTTTCAGAAAAATAACCAAGGATCAATTAGACGCCCTTGCGTATGAAATGCTGCCCAATTACGAAGATCCGCATTTAAAGAGGTGAGATTTCTTCCTTGATGAGGAGGGTAGGGAATATTCTTCTAATCACCAATCTTCCACAGAATGCTGACGATGGGAGAAATTGGCTGCTTCCTCAGCCACTACTTCATCTGGAAAGACGTCTGTTCATGTTTTCACCCGCTTCGAGCTCTCATATTTTTCTTCTTTTCCAGATGTTGGACAATAATTATGAGCGCATTATCATATTAGAAGATGACGTTCGTTTTGGACTCTACTTCAAAACAAAACTATTTTCCACTCTGGCTGAAGCGGATGAATTGGACATTAAATGGGATTTAATGTGAGTTCCTTGAACGTCTGTCTGCTAGCAGGCTGCGGAAGAATTTGCTCAAGATTTTCTGTACACCGCTGCATACCTCAGGTGTGCTGTGGAACCTCATTCAGCTATTTTTGTGGTTCTGAGGGTCACTCATGCCGGTCACTCACTAGTCACTAGTTTCAAACTTGTGTAAATACAAACAAATTCTACATTATTAGAGCTTCTCTGTTTGTAATATTTTACAACATTTCTTTTATTTTATTCCATATCCATTACCTCTTTGTGCAGGTATCTTGGAAGGAAAGTTCTCGACTACAAAAAAGAGAGCTATGTTGAAGGTTCGGAAAGTCTTGTGTGGCCCTACTACACGTACTGGACAGTCGGTTATGCACTAACCAATGCTGGGGCATCCAAGTTGGTCAACCAAAATCCCGTCTCAAAAATGATTCCTGTTGACGAGTATCTTCCTCTGATGTTTGATCAACACCCTGAGTACGTTCACCTCCGTCTTTTGATTATGCAATGATTTTTATTCTCTGTTCAGAGCGGAGTGGAAAGAGCACTTTTACCCTCGTGATCTGACGGCCATCTCTCCCTATCCCCCCCTCATAGAACCCACGCACTACACAGGCGAACCGGGCTATTTTACAGACACCGAACAATCGGTCATAGTGGAAGAAGTTCTTCGGCAGAAATCGGACCAGGGATCATTGCAGGATCATGGGATAGATGTGGCTGCTCATTCGGAACTATAACAGAAAGTTGAATGCTCACCCGAATTCACAATGGCTAGGTTTGCTGTTACAGATAGAGTCAGGGACTTATGCTTTTGAGCGTTCAGCTTATCGACCCCATCCCACCTATTACAGCGTTATTTGTGCTCAAATGCTTTACGGTTTATATGCGGGAGGTCATGAAATATGTGGATATTAATCATCTTAATTTGTGGTACTCAATTTAGCTGATGTTTCAAATGACTTTGGCCTTTTGGTGCTGAAAATGCTGCAGTGTAATAATAATGTCTGAAAGGTTGGAAAAACTGAATGTTAACCTTTAAGTTTAACCTTTGAACATAAAAAGTACTTAAAAATCGAATCTGAAATCCTGCAAAAATCTAAATGTTCTCCGCATTAAATTGAGCAACGTGTTCAATTGTACACAGAACTCATAGATTCATTTGAATTTTTATTGTTTGAATCTCACAATTTGACTGCATGGAATTCACTATTTTTTTACAATGGTGAAATATTAGAGTTTACGAATTGATTCTCATTAATGTTATAAAATGATGGGTGCTTCTCAGAAATTATGAGATGTAGGACTTTCTTTAATTATATGTCTGCCAGTATTGCCATAAAATTGTTTGATTTTTTTTTTATTCTGTTCTTTTATCCCTGCGTTAATTATGACTTAATTTTCTTGTTCGTCAAAGGATAATTATTAATTGTGTGAATGTTTTGTCAAAATGTTATTTAATTACGGTATGTTGTAATATTGAAGGAGTCATCAAAAACAAAAAATATCAAAATGAAAATGAAAATATGTCATTATTCTATTCTACGTATATTTCTACATGCACAAACTTTGCTTTGGGAAAATAGAATAAACTTCATTTTATTTTTATTCTTGATCGATTTTGTCTCCTGATTATGGAGAAATATGAGTCCAAATGTTTATATAACAGCACAGTTGGAACAAATTAAATGACAAATGGCGGACTCATTGAAGACATTTATCAGACTTTGTGCAAAGAAATGAGATTATATTTTATTGAAATCCAGTAGGCCCTACAGACTACTGAGAAATGTTCCTTTCGGCTTTGTATGGTTGTGCGTAATTATAAAATTAAGAAATAAATGCTAAAAACTGCAAAAAGTCGGTTTGATCGAGGTGCTTCAGGCGTTTAAATGCCACGCTTCATTTTGCGTGAATCGCGTGTTATTGTGAGTAGAGATCCCAAATTATATAGAGGGTCCGTAATTGTGAGGTGTACATACTATGTACAACTACAAATAATATATGCTCCCTCTCGCTATATTTTTAGTTACTTCGTATTTACATATATGCTATATGCACACGCGGGAACAGCACAGCTTGTATACAGATACGAAACTCTGGATTCATTTGTGGGTGCAACGTATGTTAATTGTTCCCCGTATACAATGAATCGAGATCCCAGATTTAAAACTTCTGCGAACTTTGACCCTTTGCAAAGTACACACTAATTATGCAAGCAGCAATGACACGCGAGGAGCGAAACCTGACTCCATGATTGAGCGTCACAAGACAAGAAGCAATTCGTAATTTACATCAACATGAAGCAAGTTCTGTGTCTTCTGCCAGTGACCCCATCAAGTACATGACCTTTGGACTCGGTAAGTCATCTATGATTTATATAACTTGTACAGCCATTCGCCAAAGGGTTTTTGTCACTCTCGTATTTTTTCGTCCATGGGACTTGATCAAGATTTGCAGAAATAAGCCAGTGCATCCACTGTTCTGATAATTACAAGTCGTACTGTGCATCTGGTAGTTTCGCAGATGTTCCAGCTGCTGGTGGATAACGGTGAATTTTACGAGAAGGTAATCAGGCTGATTAAGTAATATTATATAATATTCTATAAACCGTATTCCAAGCACGTGTTCGCAAGTATCTAGACCATTTTGTACACCTAAAGTTTGTCTCGATTAGATGCAATAAGTGCAAGTCTGGTTTCAATAACTTTTTTATTATCCATTTTTTCATCGTATGTATGAGGCTTATGTCTGACGAAGGATGAAGTTTGAGATGAGACACATTTCGTTTATTTCGCATCAGACAAATACAAAAAGTAGCAGGGGTGCTTATATCCAGACTGCGTTTTTCATTATAGGAAAATGGTCCGGAAAAGTAGTTTTGTGACGCCAAGAGAAAGCACTTAATACCGTAGTTTGCAGTATACGAGCTAGCTAGGTTATACACGACATAACATTTCAACCCAAATCAGGAGATATTCGATCTCTATAAGACTTGAGTGCTCATTTGATACACGGACTTGCTGCAGACCTATATATTAATTCGTAGCTTCGTATGAGACAGCCAATTAATGTACATATGCATGCATTGGATTATGTAACTCTATACCATTGAGGGAAATGAATCACGGGAATAGATTGTTGAGTACCATATGAATTTCATGTGCATTTATTATAGCCATGCAGTGGCGTATTTTGCCCGGGGGGGGGGGGCACCTACCCCCTCCCTCACTTAACCAAAATAATATATACAGCAGGAATAACGCTGAGCCATGATATGAATATTGAATAATTATATCATAGTATTAGAGGGGAGGGGGAGTATATATTATAGCATGTCTCAAGCAGGGCGACTGTAAACAATGAGTTGTGATAAGCAGTGCATGAGTAATGTTGAGGGCCAATTAGTGATAATTATACAGATAACTCCCGATATTTCCAATCAAGAGTAGCTCTTTGATGCCATCATGAAATCCTGTTCGCCATAATATCGTCAGCCTATTTTCATGATTCAGTCGTGAGCTATTTTCCGGTCGCTCAATGCGTCAGACTTCCTGCTGAAAGTAGTTAAAACCGGTACTGCATGCGACATATAATTGCGTGGGCTATATCGCAGTGCAGTTTAATATCCACGAACAGTATACGAAGTATCGACCAAGAGCGATACTCATTGGATCAAACAATCATCATTATACAATCATCATTCGGATTAGGACCACTATCGCATCGACACTCATCACTGCTGATCGATTAAAGCGTACCTTGAACATGTTAAACATTTGAATATTCGGGAATATATTATACTCAAGTAGGGATCATTTTATTCGACACAGCATAATACAATAATGACCGTATATTTGACTACTAGTATTTGTACTTGATAAGAACACGACGGTTATATTAAATGTTACATGTATCAGGTTTATTAATCTAGTTCCAATAGTGAAATTGGCATGCACCCAATGACCTTCCCAGGTTTAGGGTCCTGATCAGCGCATGTGAGAGATTTTGTTTTTATTAAGGCATAATAAAAAGGTGACAAATATTGCTTGGGAAGAGCCGTAGAACTCAAATCGCGATCATGCATCCCCACCCCTTTCTCTCTCTCACTATCTCGTTCTCTGTCTGGACATGCTAATTAAGAAACCGAATCGCTTGCTTTTTGTGGCCTATTCTTTGCATCAGCCCGGCTAGCTCAGTCGGTAGAGCATGAGACTCTTAATCTCAGGGTCGTGGGTTCGAGCCCCACGTTGGGCGGATTTATTTTTGTTGTGTGATTCGATTTATGGTATATTTATTTATGCGAAAAAAATATTATTAATACGTGTGGTACTTACCGGTATTCATGCCTCCTTAACGTTCTTAAGTTTCCTTGTCATTCTTTGGACTGCTTCTTATCGGAAAGACTGTATCTCAGAAAGACTGCACCGCAATTTCTATCGATTCTTTTCAGGTGTAATCTTCCTTTATTTTCCCTCTCTTCACAAGAACAGATTTTTATATTGGTAGTGACCTGATACTAGTATTAATTAATATATCTCGATTTTTATGAATACATTTCGACATGTTGATCTCTTTCATCATAACGTAACAACCACGTTATCATAACGCACCCGATATTTACCGTTCACGTCGTTTCAAGTGATACATGTACCATCGAGTATCCTATTACAATTTTTTTTTATGACTCGAGAGAATTTCCACTGATGAATTCTTATCTGAATAGCTCCTGGTTCGGTCGAAAGCTTGAGTAATCCGCTGTCAGGTGCAGAGTCAGAATTATAAATTTATGATAAGAATATAATTATATCGCATGGGCATATATTATAGGTAGTGTATTACACAATATTAAAACAAAATTATATATATATGTTTTCGGTCGTGAGTTTTTCCTTTTTCTCTAACTTGACTGCAGACTGATCTCTTAAACTGTTAAAGGGAGGACGCTGTCTGAGTAGGCCTCAGGTGTTTGATTGACTTTGAATGGGTCAAGAGCTCGGCCAGCTTGACCATAACAATGACCCGCCATCCTCATCCCCCAGCACCACTGCCATATACGGCATTAAGCTACTCGAGAGATTCGCGAAGGACCTTTTAGTGATATCTTTAAATTTTTCAGAGTTCAGCCGTCATTCGCTGGTGCGTTATCTTCGTGAACTCGTTGAGAGATACAGTAGAAGGACGATGCAAGTGTAAGCAGCTTCCATTTCAACCGAGTCATGGAGAAGATCGTCGCCTTAGTCTCGGCCGCACCTCAGGCCAGAAGCGCAAACGATGATGACTTCGCTGACCGCCTCAGTTCGCGATACTCCGTCGTCCTGCTGGTCGTGTTCGCTGTCGTGGTCAGCGCAAACCAGTACATCGGCAGCCCCATCACGTGCTGGGCGCCTGTCCATTTCACGGGCAGCCACACGAAATTCGCCACCAGTTTCTGCTGGGTGCGTAACACATACTACCTGCCATGGGACGACCAAGTTCCGTACGCCCACGAGGACGAGAAGCGGCAGACGGTGACTTACTACCAGTGGATCCCGTTCATCCTCCTGGGCCAGGCCATCCTCTTCTACCTACCCACCATCATCTGGCATGGACTCAACAGCAAAGCGGGCGTCGATGCAGACAACATCCTGGAATGCGCGCATTCGTTCTCCCGAGCGGAAAAGATCGAGAATCGGGAACGAACGCTTCGCCTGCTCACCAACCAGATGGACCGCTTCCTCAAGAGCAGAGATCAGGACGAAAACGACGGATGCCACTGTGATCTGAAGCACCTGTTGTCGGCCACGTGCTGCAGGATATGCGGCAGGAGGTCGGTGTTCATTTCATTCTATCACAATCACTATTCCGTGGTCATTTATGGAATTTTTCGTGTCCAATGTTAATAACTAGTATATACACATTAGCAACATTCATCACAAATTTTGTTTGTGGAATTATGGGAATACACGCAAATATACTAATATTTAATAATTTATTGCTTATACATGTACTTCAAGAAGTAGTATCATTATCAATTAGTCCGTTTAATCGTATATCATACAATACTAAATAAATTTTAGAAAGATAACGTATATCTTACTTATTTATACACACACATTTGATCGAGACCTCGATATGAAGTTCTTAAAATTGTACTTTGCACTAAGTCTTGATCAAGATATGTCAGCTAAAACGCAGTGTTAGTGATCAGGTGCATATGCGAGTATTATCGCCCACTCAATATTGCAATGAATTCAGATGATCATGATTTTATTACCGGGGAACGAAGTGGAGCATTGAGGTGTACTCGAGAGCTCATTTCGTCTGTTTTGAGTGCTTTCAAATTGATCAAATGCTGATAGATCACACACACGTTTCCATTGTTTTAGGTAAGATGGAAATGGCATTGAAAATTGAAACACTGAAGCTTGTGTTTCAAGTACGATGTGTGAAATATGCAAACTTATGAGGGACGTTACACGTTACATGTTGTTGGTGTTTTTTTTTTTTTTTTTTTTTTTTTGAAACAATACAATTGAATGCATACTAGTCACCGCCGCTACAATGATACTTATATAATACATGTTCACCAGACCAAGTTATTAAACTTCGATTACCTCTTCGATTGCAGACTGGGCAACTACCTCGTCATCCTGTTTATGGTCTCCAAGGTCTTCTACATCGCAAACGCCATCGGTCAACTGTTTGTGTTGAGCGAAATCCTCTCGATCAGTTACAGCAATTACGGCTTCGACGTCATGTCCGGAATGGTAGCTGACCACGACTGGACCGAGTCCGCGCACGTCGCCTTCCCTCGTGTTACGTTCTGCGATTTCGACGTGCGTCGCCTTGGCAATGTGCATCGTTACACCGTGCAGTGCGTCCTGCCGCTGAATCTGTACAACGAGAAGATCTACATGTTCATATGGTTCTGGCTTATCTTCGTCGCCGTCGTCAGCATGCTCAGCTTCTTCGTCTGGCTCATCCGTTTCCTGTTTCGCAGCGACCGCCGAATGTTCATCAACAACCATCTGAAAATGGGGGACAAGGTTTTCGATAAGAACGACAAGAAACTCTGCAATAAGTTCCTCAATAACTACCTGAAACAAGACGGCGCGTTCCTCCTGCGTCTCATCGCCCATAACACGAACTCCATCACGACCACGGAGGTCACGTGTGCGATGTGGGATTTATGGATTGAGAGACGCGGGATGGAGGAGCCATCCGCCCCGGAAATCCCGGAAAAGATGAACTTAGATGAACCAGACAACCATTACCCGACGGGGATCGCTTATACCCGGATCCACACGCGGCGGATTCGGATCCGCATTCGGATGGAACTCTGGAACTCAAAGAACCGCTGGATGACAGCATGGGCGAAAGTGCTGCTTAGAGTGCGCGCGCAGGATTACGTGTAGAATTAGATGTTGTCTTTCGATGAGTACAGTACGTACGCTGGACGGTGATGATGATTGAGATCTCACGAGTAAGAATATATAATTGTTAGCGCCAATTAAAAAAAAAAAAAAAAAAAAAAAAAAAAATACTTCGTATTGATAGTAGCAGATCTCCACATCCATTACATTCAATCATCTCTCTGACTGTCACGTGTCCTGCGGTAAAGATGTATTTATGCGATGCACGTTCAACCGTTGCTTGAACATTATGCGCACAAATGTAGCATCATATCCCTCGATGAGAATGATCATTCCAATTGAGTTTTTTAATTACTTCTGATTTTTGAATCACTTGCTTTATAAATCCAAGGGTAAGATATCAGTATATATAAGTATATATATGTACATACATTATAATGAATAATATACGGATGATGAGATTTGTGGGTGCTTAATATTTTAGATAACCATTATTATTAAACAAACCTCACAAACAACTGCGTATTTGAGTCATGAATCTTTAGTGTACATGCACGAGTAATAATATTAACCTATTTTCTCTGGGCCTTTATTTCCCTCTTCCTTTCGCACTTATTGACCTCGAGGACATTAATAGCACAGCCACAGGCTGGTATTGTTTTTGATACTTTTTTTTTTATCTTCCAATGTTGTTTCCTAAACCCACGCGTTTGATATTTACACAATGGCTCCACGTGTTGTGTTTCATTTTATTTTTATGAATCTATCATTGATTTTCAGAGTTTTACGAGCCAAGCTTTTGTGCACTTGTAATGAGCCCAAATGTAGTGTTCGCCTTTTAATCCTATATACAGTATACGTTTCATTGTTAAATATGTATTCCGTAAAAATTAGTCAAGTTATGTTCTGTTATTGCTCCTGTCTGAGCGGTATAATTGTATGTCACATGTCAGTAGTAGTTTCTCAGCCAAAGCCAGTTATTATGTCATAAGAAAGTCATACTCACCGATAAATTGAGCTCTGCTACGAGAAATAACAATGTCAAATGCCAAAGGGTTCAATAAAGTTCGCATAATTTTTATACCTTTCTTTTAAAATGTACGTCAACTTCGAAATAATGTAAAACGGCTGATTATTACAATAATATTAATTTCCTCACTCTTTCGTTTAAATTATGAATATTGATGTATTTCTTCGTACCAATGTCGCATGCCATGTGAGTAATGCATGTTTTAATTGAGTATTTTGTGCTCGACGACGGTCATGATTCGTGATCTCATGAAACGCGGTTAAAAGCTGACACACCAGAGAGAAGAACATTGTATTCGGAGTTGACATAAAAAAGTAAGGCTGAGTAAGCAATACTTAGGAAGATCGAAAGCAGCAGGTACCACAGATAACATACACTACCTATTCTGGTCAAGTATATATATATATATATATATACTTGGTTTGGTTAAAAGGATTTTCAGTTTCGATTATTTTTCCTCACAATTTTTTCTCACAATTATATATATATATATATATATATATATATATATATATATATATATATATATATATATATATATATATATATATATATATATATATATATATATATATATATATATATATATATATATATAT
>KB300427.1:0-17853 GCA_000328365.1 Capitella teleta
TCTGAATTGGATAGTAAAGACGCAGCAGCTCTACCCTCTGACTGTGACTGACTGAACTATTATCAGTTATTTATTGATATCAATATTATTAAAATACCAATCGATATGAGCTGGTTTGACTCAAGAATGATGGATCCGCATGACTTGATTCAGTAGGTGCAGTTCCGGGAGGATCTAGGAAAAAGTTATGATTTTGCACCAAAGTGAATTGACGTGCAGTTTAGGTGACCCCTATCTGATCACCGACCAATTAAATATGTTATCGAAATAATTCAGAAAGTGCTGATTATTCAATAATGAACAAGAGGAATGATAAAATGGTATCGCAATAGGCAGGATTCAAACCTGCGCGGGCAGAGCCCAATAGATTTCTAGTCTATCGCCTTAACCACTCGGCCACGACTGCACGATGTAAGTGGTTTGGATATGCCTGGACGGATTGAAAGCATTTCTAGAATGTGCATATGCCTCACAGTACACCTGAATAGATGCGTCCTAGCAATATAGTTCAGTTGTCCAGTCTATGAAGATACAATTGACATTTGAACTGTTCATGAACATTGCAAGAAGCTATATCTATGGATGTACTGAGACTAATCCAATTAAGGTCCTGGGATGTTGGAAGTTTGCTGATTGCTTTGTCATGCTTTACTGCCCCTCCAAAAAGCACCAGTTAATTTGGACAATACTACGTATCATGATCTGTTGTGATTCACACACACAACTGATTGTTATATGGGGCAATGTGATGCAATAAAATGATTAAATGCTTTGCCATGCTAAACGGGCTGGGGAAGCCCTCAGTCTTGTCTTTTGATTGCGTTTGTTTTCGGTTCTGATTTTCTCATATCTGACTGTCTACCAACAGAAGTACTGAATTGGATACTAAAGACGCAGCAGCTCTACCCTCTGACTGTGACTGACTGAACTATTATCAGTTATTTATTGATATCAATATTATTAAAATACCAATCAATATGGGTTGGTTTGACTCAAGAATGATGGAACCGCATGACTTGATTCAGTAGGTGCAGTTCCGGGAGGATCTAGGAAAAAGTTATGATTTTGCACCCAAGTGAATTGACATGCAGTTTAGGTGACCCCTATCTGATCACGGACCAATTAAATATGTTATCGAAATAATTCAGAAAGTGCTGATTATTCAATAATGAAGAAAAAGAATGATAAAATGGTATCGCAGTCTGCAGGATTCGAACCTGCGCTGGCAGAGCCCAATAGATTTCTAGTCTATCGCCTTAACCACTCGGCCACGACTGCACGATGTAAATTGATTGGATATGCCTGGACGGATTGAAAGCATTTCTAGCATGTGCATATGCCTCACAGTACACCTGAATAGATGCGTCCTAGCAATATAGTTCAGTTGTCCAGTCTATGAAGATACAATTGACATTTGAACTGTTCATGAACATTGCAAGAAGCTATATCTATGGATGTACTGAGACTAGTCAAATTAAGGTCCTGGGATGTTGAAAGTTTGCTGATTGCTTTGTCATGCTTTACTGTCCCTCCAAAAAGCACTAGTTAATTTGGACAATACTATGTATCATGATCTGTTGTGATTCACACACACAACTGATTGTTATATGGAGCAATGTGATGCATTTAAATGATTAAATGCTTTGCCATGCTAAACGGGCTGGGGAAGCCCTCAGTCTTGTATTTTGATTGCGTTTGTTTTCGGTTCTGTTTTTCTCATATCTGACTGTCTACCAACAGAAGTACTGAATTGGATAGTAAAGACGCAGCAGCTCTACCCTCTGACTGTGACTGACTGAACTATTATCAGTTATTTATTGATATCAATATTATTAAAATATTAATCAATATGAGCTGGTTTGACTCAAGAATGATGGAACCGCATGACTTGATTCAGTAGGTGCAGTTCCGGGAGGATCTAGGAAAAAGTTATGATTTTGCACCAAAGTAAATTGACATGCAGTTTAGGTGACCCCTATCTGATTACCGACCAATTAAATATGTTATCGAAATAATTCAGAAAGTGCTGATTATTCAATAATGAACAAGAGGAATGATAAAATGGTATCGCAATAGGCAGGATTCGAACCGCGCGGGCAGAGCCCAATAGATTTCTAGTCTATCGCCCTAACCACTCGGCCACGACTGCACGATGTAAGTGGCTTGGATATGTCTGGACGGATTGAAAGCATTTCTGGCGTGTGCATATGCCTCACAGTACACCTGAATAGATGCGTCCTAGCAAAATAGTTCAGTTGTCCAGTCTATGAAGATACAATTGACATTTGAACTGTTCATGTGCTCTGCACACACGTATGCAATGTTTCACTTTGTTGAGAAAGCCATTGCATCTTTGTCACATGAATTTTCTTCTCCTACTTGATTGCCACCTTGCCGTTGTGGAGAGGCTTTGTAACCAAGAGCAATCAAACAATTACATTAGCATGCTGAAAATACTGTCTGGGGTATCAAGTCACAGATGAAAGCATGCTGCATTATAGATTACTCTACATCTTTAAGGTTTACAACTGACTGTAATGTTTTCGGTTGTGTAATCTGCTATATGTCATTGATTGCTTTTACCTCACTCAGCCGATTGTAATATTTGGTGTCGTTGGTTATATATTTCATTGCTTGACCTGATTGCACTACATTTGCTGTCTATATTATTTTCATGATATGAAAAAAAGGAAAAAAAGGAGTAATTCATTGGGCAAATTCTACCAACGTATTTCACAATAATATTTGTTGACTTATTCTTTTTATGAAGAAATAACAATTGTAAATCAAAATTTAAAGTGCGTGACAAGAGAAATTTTTGGAATTGGGATCAATGTGGAAATAGACATGTCACTAGAAGTGTATGAGAACTGGAGCATAAATTGAAAGAGAATAGATACATGAATAAAAAGACTCATGCATATGAAATATTGAATAAATTATGATATTCAATGCCACAAAAAAAGTAATTGCTATATATACCAATCTGTATATAACATAGCATAATAAAATGTATTAAATCTTTAATAAGCTTTGAATGTTGATGAGCAGATCTCTGTCTATCATCTAGTATCCTTGCACAGAAGTTCTGTAGTATTAAAACATTTGATTTCCGAGGGAAAGAATAAAGAACTTAATCGAACACTGTTTACTATTATCACGCTGCTCCGTTGTTAAGTTAAAACTATAATGGACATTACGTACTGATCACAGATTGCGCAACCATCTACAACAGTTTACCAGCTCTGTAATCTATTAGATTGAATGTGGCAATTAAGAACGCTAATACCATTGTTTTTTATAATTGTTTTTATTTTATTTAAATGGTTATATACCGACATGTAAAGGATATTTAATTATAAACTAATATATATTCCAGCGTCTCTTACTCATTGACTGCGTGTTTTCGAAGCGTTATGATTACATGGTTGAGAATGGCTGAGTGCGTTTGCACTTGTAAACATCTTGAAATGTCAACATAAATTTGCCGAGTAAACATTTTGAAATGTCAACATAAATTTGCCGAGTTTAGTAAGAAATAGTGGACGGAATCTAATTTTGAATAGTGTGGCGTTTCTAAAATAGATGATTTTAATACAGGTTTTTCAGCGTGCATGTGTCAATGCTTACGGGTTTTGACGCCAGAAACAAGTTCCAGTTTTTAAGTATCATCAGCGTAGATCTGAGATCGCCGCTGGCTACCTGGCTACCTGGAGGGTAATATTCGAAAGTCTTCTGGAGCGTGGAGTTGATGCAAACACAAACCGCCAAATCAAATACCGAGCATCAATTCATCGCAAGACAAACTACTAATATTATATACAAACAAGACAAAATATTAAAGGAATGAATCCTCGTGGACATGGAAGTTGAGAAATGATGATAATGAAGAAACGCAGACAAAGAGGGATTTTAGTGTGGTGTAGGTTGTTTGCAGTGTTTTATAGTCTTGTATTCGTGCCGTGTAATACCATAATTAAAGCTTATTAATTCATAATAAATAGTATAATTGTCTTGATTGTGTTTTAGTACCTACACGAACATACATGATGAGGTTTTACGGCTCCACTCAAACCATTCGGATGATACGGGCGCCAGAACAGAAGGCCCGGGATTGGGGTTTCCCCCTACTCTTATCGATAAAGCCAACCTGTCCAAGGGTTCTTTATCCTGCATACCACCATAGACAGTAGTACACAGCGCCCCGACCTTGTTATGAAGTTGGGTAGCACTGCAGAATCACCGAAGAATTATGGATTACAATCGGAAGTTATATACAATGTAGAATAATACAAGTTTATAATATCGAGTAGATGACTTACTTTTGACCCACTCTGTGTACTAAAGACTATTCAGTCGATAAAATGAATGAATAAGGTGTTCATTATAAACTAGAGCAGGCTCCACTCATTCCGATTTGATTCAACGTCTGTACGGTACAATTGATCTATAATGTTAGTAATGATAGTGCATGAATGGACGTGTACACTAGTACTAGAGTGCGGTTGTTATTTTCACCTGAACATCTGTTCACCTGTTGATCGCTAATAATCTTTATACGGTAAAAGCGTCATTCTACCTGTCCATGTCTCCACGATATAATTCGCGGAATGGTAACTGGGATCTCATTCATTGAAACGGAAACCGAGCGATGCCTGGAAGGGAGAACACACAGGTGATGACGTAATGTCACGTGTCTCTTGTGTTGCTGATTCGTTGCAACATTAAATCACATTCTGTGCATCTTAGTCAAAGCATTTGTTGAGTGAGTGAGTGATGGGGTTTTACGGCTCCACCCAATCCGATCGGATGATACGGGCGCCAGAACAGAAGGCCCGGGACCGGGGTTTCCCCCTACTCTTATCGATAAATCCCAAGGGTTCTTTATCCTGCATACTACCATAGACAGTAGTACACAGCGCCCGGCCTTGTTACGCAGTTGGGCAGCACTGCAGAGTCATCGTAGAATTACAATTATAACGAATTACAATTATAATTCACACAAAACATTTGTTATAATGCAATGTATTCAGAACATCGTCTAGGAGCTTAAGAGGGCATTTTACCTGATTATCTATAATTGGCGACATATGGCTGTACACCTACACTGTTACCTGCACGGTCTCGCGCACTTGCATGGAATTCGAAAACAATTACAATAATGTACACGTGTTCAGAGGCACTAATATGACACTAAGTGTTAAAGTGTCGTTAAGCACCATTTATTCATTCATTATACACGTGTTCATGAACAAGAACACCCTGGTTTTCGAGAGTAAAACTGACCCGGAAAACATTTCATGGGTCAATTTCTAAATTATCCTGCAAGAGCATCCCATTAGATTAGTTACCGTGCACCAAACATCGGTTATGCGTGAATAAATTATCTAAATTTCGTATTACGCATTGCCAGTGCACAGTGTGTGTTTCAAAGATATCGCAAATTCATCTGGGCGATTGAAGTTGGACCCGGACGAGTAGGTTATGTCACCCGAACAGTTCATTAATTGGGAGAAAAATAATGTGCGGCTGCTTAGAAGTTACAATGTTTGAGATTAGGGAGACCTAGAGTGACCACACAATAGGATAAGCCTATCCGGATTATCCTCATTCGCAATCGAGTCCATATCCTGTTTCTCGAGCTGGCATCGTCCATACATGATAACTAGCAGCAAATCGCGCAGTTCTGAAAAGGATTCGTCTGATATGGATCTATCATCGTTCGTTGCAGCCCTCACCAGCGCCCTCCAGGACACCCAGGTTCGTGCCTGTCTCTCCGACGATCGTCGGAGAGAGCTTCCGCCAGGAACTCATCTCATTAAAAGCCGAACTAAAGAAAAAAGATAGTGTCATCGAACACCTAGATAGACGAATCGAATCCCTGGAAAGCCAAAATGACGCGCTGGAGCAATATACAAGAAGAAACTCAATCCGAGTGACCGGCCTCCCTGAGGTCGAACACGAGGACATTTTGGACCGAACCCTAAAAATTGTTAACGAAGACTTGGAAGTAAACCCACCGATCTCGATTATGGACATAGACAGAGTGCATCGGGTCGGCACAAGGAACCCTGATAGACCGAGGTCCGTGATTGTCAAATTTTCTACGTACCGCGCCCGACAAAGTGTAATGAAAATGAAGAAAAACATAAAAGGACGCTTACCCTCTACGTTCTTAAATGAGGACCTCACAAAGGAGAGGTCAACTTTTCTATATAAGGCGCGCCAAATGAAGAGACAAAAGCAAATTACTGACTGTTGGACTCATGATGGTGCCATCGTCTTCAAGGACAATAACGGAAAAATTTATTCCGGGAGAACTCTTTGGGACTGCGAAAATCTATTGGCTTCCTTCGTGAAGTCTTTCTTTTCATTTTTTTTGGTTACTGTTCGATGTTTTCACTGCATGATTGGCTTATATACATATACTCATGTTCTACAAATACTTTATCTATATGCTCATGTTAAATTCTCAATCCTAATTAGTATTGTAACTTGGGTTGTTCTATGTGTGAAATCATCGTGTATATTCTTCCCCAAATTCTTTCACCCATCCTGACAATAGAAATGCCCAATTGTTGAATGACCTGGATCCGGACCAAAATCTTCTTTCTCCTCAAAATACCCTCTCATTCTCATATTCTGACCTTCCTCTCAATGCTAATTTTAAAAACCGCTTCTCTCTATTTCACTCAAATGTCCGTAGTCTCCCTCATAATAACCAAGAGCTAAGCAACTGTCTTCAGCTGACCGACTCAAACTTTTCTGTAATAGCCCTGACCGAAACCTGGCTGACTGAAAGCAACAAAACCCTCTACGAAATCCCTAACTATAATAGCATCCATTCCGTCAGAGTTAACCAGAGAGGAGGGGGTGTTTCGATTTACACTGATAGCTTCCTCAACTTTAAACACAGACCAGATTTAAACATTTATAATAATGACATCGAATCCCTGTTCTTAGAAATCCTGCCTACAGGTGATATAATTAATCCTATGATAATTGGTGTAGTCTATAGACCACCTAATACCGACATGCAAAACTTTTTTACAATGATACGTAATAAACTGTCCATAATAAACTATGAACAAAAAGTGGGTTACCTTCTAGGAGACTTTAACATAGACATTTCACAATACCCTAATAACATCCCCGCGTGTGATTTCCTAGACCTAATGTATTCGGAATCGTACATTCCTCTAATCAACATAGCAACCAGACAAGATCGTCTTCGATCAACCATCATAGATAACATCTTCACAAACAATATTGATCGTGAACACAGTTCTGCTGTCATATACTCTGACATATCTGATCACTATCCTATTATATGTGGATTTCATGTATCTCGCAGAAATAACTCAAATGACAAACAAATATCCTATAGAAAACATACACGAGCAAATATAGACAAGTTTAATACATTAATAAATAGCGAGTCCTGGGAAGACATCTATTGTCATGCAGACGCAAGGAATGCTTAATCGGCATTCGTTGAAATAATAATAAAAAAAAAAAAAAAAAAACATTACGAAACATCCTTTCCCATAGCACATAAAAAACTAACTAGAAGAAGTAATTATAAATGGATAACTGCTGGTCTGAAAATATCCATTACAAACAAAAATAGATTATACATAAATTTTAAACAGCGACCAAATCGTATGAACGAAATTGCTTACAAAAGATATAAAAACAGGTTACGTGGCATAATTGCTCAAGCAAAGAGTGAATATTACCAGAACTTAATTACCGAAAATAGAAATAACCTTAAAAATATATGGAAGACACTGAAAGAGATTATAGGCTTGAAAAAGAAAGACTCATTGGATCACGAGTTCTTGATTAATAATAGACTCTGTAGCAACAAACAGATTATCTCTGAGTCTTTCAACGAGTACTTTGTAGGGCCCAACCTTGCTTCCCAAATTCCAAACGTCACATCAAAACCACAAGATTTCCTTCGGGGATCTTACCCTAATTCTATTTTTCTCACACCTGTAACTAATACCGACATTATACAAGCTATCGCCAAACTGAAAAAAACTGCATCCGCGGGTCAAGACTCACTGAAACCAAATATAATAAAAGGAATCGCAAATCAAATATCGCACCCCTTTGCCTACATTAAAAATATTGTATTTCAAAATAATTCAGTTCCGGACGAACTCAAATTCGCTAATGTAACACCGATCTTCAAAGCTGGAAACCCAGCTGAGCTACAAAATTATCGACCAATTTCTGTGTTACCAGCTTTTTCCAAAATTCTTGAAAGACTTATACATGATTGGTTACACAACTTCTTTACTGAACATAACGTTATCAGCGAACACCAATTCGGCTTCCGTAAAAAAATCAGCACAGAAATGGCCCTGACAGTTACAATTGATAACATTACCTCGAAATTAGATAAAAAAAAAAAATTAAAAAAGTAATAGGGTTATTTTTAGACTTAAAAAAGCATTTGATACTGTAGACTATAATATATTAATTCAGAAACTAGACCATTATGGGACTCGTGGAAATACCCTACATCTCTACTCAAAGATTATTTAAATAATAGAAAACAAACAGTAAAATTAAATAATACAATGTCTCAGGCTCTCACTGTTGAATGCGGAGTATCCCAAGGGAGTAATCTGGGTCCATTGCTTTTCATAATTTATATTAATGATCTTCCTAATGCACTACGTAACTCAAAACCCATCATGTATGCCGATGACACTAATATTTTTCTACATGGCAATAACGTGAAAGAGATGACCGACTCTTTTAATGCAGAACTACTATCACTGAATGAATATCCACCCCATTCGACCAAAGATACCACTACTAATTCGTAACCGCTGACTTCACGAGGCCGATAGTTTATTCGTAACCGCCGCGCACGCGACTCTGCGCGCTGTGCCTGCGGTTACGAATGCCTACTGTGACATTCGTAACCAATGTGGGTTTGTTGCTGATAACCACTCTTTCTTTTACAGCAATGGCGCTTGAGCCCTTCGAAAAAAAAAAAAAAAAAAAGCCCTTGTCGATCTCTACAATGAAGGGATGACGATAGACGATTCAGAGCGTCTCCAGCTGGCGGCTGAGAAAAGTGGCATGTCAATTGGCTGGATTACGGTAGATTCAAAGTGAAAATTCTTGGTGGTGAACTTTCATGTCATGTCCCCCTTTTTTGGTTGACGCATTTATTCGTAACCGCAACCTCTGCGCGCGTTGCTCGCATGCACGCGGTTACGAATATACTATCGCGCCTGCTGGAGACAACGGTTACGAATGGTTTTAAATAACCGTCGTCGAGTAGGGTGGAATATCTTAAATGTAATCGCTTGTCGCTCAATGTAAACAAAACTCATTCTATGCTCTTCTCCATGAATAGCTCACTGCAGGACACAGTCCTCTCTCTTTCAATTGATGGTACCCTCATTGACACTGTCAAAACTACTAATTTCCTTGGCGTCAAAATAGACAATAGATTAACCTTTGCAGAACACCTGGCCCATACACGCAATAAAGTTTCAAAATCAATAGGCATCATACATAAGGCTTCTAAAATATTCAATCCACAAACACTACGCATGTTATATAATAGCCTCGTTCTTTCGTACCTTACGTACTGCAATATTATTTGGGGAAAGACTGCCAACCGACATTTGAACCGACTCTCGACACTACAAAAGAAAATTATAAGAATATTATCAAACCGTCCGCGACTGACGCATACCCGACCTCTCTTTCACGACTGCAATATTCACTTGAAGACCTTTATATTTACCGACTCTCCATTTTTACCTATAAACTAGTCCACCATATGCTCCCCCTTCTGTTTCTCAATTATTTACTCTAACTCATCCAAACCATAGTCATAACACCAGGTGTCATTCAAACATTATCCAACCCCTCTGCCGAACAACCCTCAGACAAACATGCTTACAATACCAAATACCGCATAATATTAATAATATAATCGCTCCTATTTTTAGCAACTCCTCGATATTCTCTTAAAAAAAACTTAAAATATTTACTTATCTCAAAGTCGGCATTCATTAATATTCATGAAGGAAGTGACTCACAACCAATCAGCGTTCGTCGCTGGACTTTCTTTGTTAACCCTTCTCTCAGTTGTCAGTACTCCCGAATCCTTCCAGTGCATGAAGGATTAATATAATTAATAATTTCCATTCTAACAAAATCAACTAGCTCTGATGATAATTTCTCTTGTCGAATTAAGAAAATTAATTCGTTTTATATAGCGATCATACAATTCCGGAATGGAGTTCTCTGACATGCATGCTGCACACGATTTCCCTGTTATAGAAAAACCCCAAATGTGACACGTAAGCCCTCAGCAATTAAGCTATGATCACAAACGGTGCATCAACAACGGAGCAACTACTTACGCGTTGACAATACCATCTTCATCCAACCAGGTACCACGATTCGACACTATGCAATGTGTCATGCTGTGGTTAGCATGAGTATTTTCAGGCCGCGAAATCCGAACCCGGCAAGTTTCACCACCGGAAATCAAACCCACGACGTCTGCACACAAGGCGAGCGAGCTATACAACTGCGCCATGCATATGCTGTGTTTCAATTGTTGGTGGTCGCATGCAGTTGCAAGGTATGAACAAAAAATGGGAAATTGACTCTATATCCAATGGTTCCTTATTATATTAACTCAACATAGGGGCATTCAATCAACGGCAAACGTCTTGATTTACGCGATATTTCTTTCAAGATATTCTTGATTTATAGAAGGGAGTGTTTTTATTCTAATCCAACATTAAAAGGCGCTAAAATTATGTTATAAAGATTATTTAGTCTCATTAAATATAACCACTATTAACCAGACAGAGAGGATGAATTCATATTTCATAACTTAAAGGATTCTCAATATGTGTTGTTGATGTTGATGTTGTTGTTGATCCAAAAATTCGCGCACGACTAAAAGGTTAAATTTTGGCATAAAAATGTGTTTTATAGAAGAAGGTTACTAAAACAGCCGATTTAGTGCATGCACTTAAAAATCAGATTGGCACTTGCTCTGAGTGATTACCTGGAACCCATGTCTCATAGATTCTTATCAGTATTTAGTCGCTTTAGTGGTAAATTACTCAGTGGTTTTAAACATGAAAATTATTACTTTGAGGAATTGATGGTTGTATTAGATGAAAAGGTGCCTCGATAAGGCTTTATTCGATGTTCTTCATTCTTCAGGTGTCTTCATTATTTTGCCTTGAAGTTTAACATGCCGTTAACGTTTGCCTCTACAGGTATTCCTCACAGAGCGCAAGTCTGCTCTCTTCATTATCAAACCGCTCACGATCCAAAAATGATATCCTTGGGCAGCCAATCCATGAATCCTGGTAAACATTCTTTACAGTAATCCCAAGATAAGATGACTTCGATAGACGATGAAGTTGACTAGAATGATACTTCAACAAGTGCTTTACTCGAAAGCAAACAGACTTTTGCACTCTGGGAAGCCTGACAGCTTCATGAAGAGTAAAATCCAGAAGCATTCGGACACAGCAACATATCAACAACGCAACAAAAGATTTAACTCATTACACACACAAATTCGTGTCTATGCAATGCATACCTCGAATGTGGTGTTGACATAACCAAGGAATTGCGTTTCTTCTGCACCAATAAGTATAATATTATCTGGAGATAATTATATCAAAGACCTCGGTTCGGTATAAAAGCTCTTTGCTTATAATGGTGATGCAATTTCGTGCTATGTTGCAGCTTGTAGAAGTTTTCTATGCTTTTATCTGGTGCATATAAAATAAACCTCACAAATAAATATTAACTATAATTAATATCTATCACTCAATTATTAAACTTTCGTGTGGAATCCTTGGCACATTACAATTAACATATATAAATATAGCTGTTTTTGTGGTGGTGTTTCTGGGTTGATCCTGGCATTGCCTGGCAACAACTCCTTCGCTTGACGTTCTCAAACCTGCACCGTTCTGCATTTTAATTGTTTGACAGGACTAGTACCCCATTATGTAATGAGATCTTTGTCTAAATGCAGGTAATTTGTTGTAAAATTATCTATTAAAAAGCCATGGTGATACAATTTCGTGCTATGCTGCAGCTTGTAGAAGTTTCTTGGCACCCGTACACTGAACACGGAACACAACTACTAGTACCTAGTACTACATTAAGTCCGATCCGATTTTGTTTTCTTACTTACATACTAAACGTGTATTCAATAAAATACTATATGCAGTATAGATACTGATAGAATTATTCCATACACGAAGAATAACACCCAGTGCATTGATTGCGATTGGTACAATAGTGCATTGGTACGATTCCTTTTGATTGGCACATTTCTGGGCGATTATCTGTTATCAATATTTTCGTTCCTGCAAAATGCGAAACAATCATCGGTATTATCCTGACAGCATCTCTTGGCAACCATCCAAAATTTATAATATTTCTATGCAAGCGTTCCTGGTAACGCACTGAATGTAGCGAGTTCGTTTCAACCCTGATTGTGTACGCATTCTAGGAAATGTGGACAATTAGATGCAATACAATGAAATTTCTGTGAAAGGTAAAGCAGTGCTCGATCTGTAAATAGACCAGATGTTGTTCGTAAACTTTCTATTGAGAGTGCAGCAGTCACAAAGATGACCCCTCCAATTTTCTTCAGGTTTACAGAACATCTAAGCTCTACATATAGCTCTTGAATCATTATGTATGCACATGTACATATTATTATACAGAGTGGGGAAGTAGTCTATCTACTCCATGTTAAAGATCTTAATGAGATTTCCGAGAAAGTGTTACAAATGTAAAAATCACACAAAGAAATAAATGCTTGGTATGGTTAGTCTGACATGTCACGCTGCTATTCCTGTCTTTTTCTATTCCAATTTTAATAACATTTATGCAGATTTATTTCAATACATAGAGTGCACTCATCATTCCGCGATATTTTAACTTTTGGCGATAAACAGGACCCTGGACCATGGATAAGCTTCATTGAACGCACAATTAAGGCAACACTCTTGTACTGTTGTTTTGTTTGAGAGTGCTAATGTTGTGACAGTAGCACTAATGTTTATCTCCTAAAATCATAACAAAGCAGAGAGTCTGTATTGAAGTGCCATGCGAGAGATGACCTTCTATAATGCTCGTTCAGGGGCTCATCTGATTTTGTTCTCTTTGCGATCACTCACCACTCGCATTTCATGCCCCCCCCCCCCGCCCCCTCATTCAAAATTAACTTTTTACTTTATTGCTTTACATAAATGAACGCAGAATAACACAGCCAATCCATAGCAGGTAGTTTTTGAATAATTGATACATTTTAGCATTCTGTTTTTAACATGGAGTATAGATATACTACTTTTGGCCCACTGTGTATAGTGTATATACCATAATGCTATCATTTGTGACTCATATTGAGGTAAGAGAATTTCAACAAATCTTTTTCTTGCAAGAGAAACTCACTCAAAAGATTATTCCACAGTCTTGGGTATTTTTCGTTTCTCTTTTTCAGTGATGCCAATTTCTGGAATATGAGTATTCATTGAGTCCATTCATAGTACGACCCACCCATCGATTTTTTGTTTTCCATGAATGGGTAATTTTTGGAATATGAGTATTCATTGACTCCATTCATAGTACGACCCACCCATCGTTTTTTGTTTGCGAAGAAACTCATTATTATTTGAGCAAAATTGGTTGAAAACGTGTGTTCATGAAAGTTTGCATTGCCCGCAAATGTGGAGTAAACAACGAATAGCTTTCGGGTTGGAGTGACGCCATGACCTTTTCAATGTAATTCACTATTTGTCTCTGTGCCGGTCTTTGTCCGTGTTGCATGGAGTGATTCGTGTTAATGCTTCTTTAATAGAAGCAGTGCTTGCAAAAACTTGTTCTGATAACTTATGGTTCCGAGAGTTCTCTTGGTCGCATCTTGGTTCACGCAATTTAAAACGTCCTTAAAGACTCGTGCTCAGTGTTGCAGATTTGCAGTGACCTAGGTATATGGAAGCTTGAATATTATTTTAGACTATTTTAGTAAGAAACTGTCACAACACTAATTGACTTTGATATTCTATTTAACCTTTTAGTCAGCAATATTTTGCCGATTGTGAGTTTTTTCAATGCAGACGAGATTCGCCATTTGATTGCTATACTATTGATCATGGCATGAGTTTTGCTGGCACGATTGGCTGCAAACCAACACCACTATTGATCTCACACCTATGAGCCCCAAACACCTCAATAGAACTACAATACATACAGTAGAACAGCCACACAGCTCCCAGTGTGCTTACGTGGTGGTTATATAGGGTCCCCTAGAGCCCTCACTTGGAAATCGGTTATAATATTATGTCGCTTGTTAATTCAGCCCTTATTCAATTCGGCATTATAAGCTTAGTGGCCAGCGACATTCTCGCTGTAATAGAATGGGGTTCAGATATGGTCTGGCTCGAATGGTGTAGAACTTCGGACATATAGGACAACCCACCCTTTCCAAGACCCAACAATACACACCAGGTACTTTCTTTTGGAGTTCAACATATCAGGAGATATTAAAAAATTCTAAGAGCCTTCATGTTTAAATAATATACATATGTTGCATTTCCACTCTCTCACTGAAGTCGCATCTTTGGTGCTTGTCATAGATATAAAAGACAGCATATATTAACAGTTTACGTTGTCCAATTCCATAAAATTTGTTGTGGCAATAATGTTTTGTGTGTCTGACTAATTAGCTAATTTCACAACTGTGGATAAACAAAGTTACTGTCATTTAATTGTCTTATGTAAACAAAGTTACTGTATAAATTGTCTTATATCTATTGATTAATAACCGGTCTATATGTATGCATAATTGCATATCATTTTATGTACCTGCATTATTTTTTACATTATGAACAGAATCGGTAACCATATGTCCACTCTCGGTCCTGTCCATTGATATCACGCTGCTTTCAATGACTGGTGTCATATCACAATAATCCCATTAGGAATGATAGGCAGTAGGAGTCTATTTCATCATGTACTCTTAGAGAAATGCTAGTTGGCCAAATTGTGATTTTTCCTCGGCAAAATAGCTTTTTGAAAGATTCTTCAACAAACCAGTGTACATTTCTTGTCAAAGAAATAATTCAGTATTGTCTGAATAATGACTCAAACGTTTATGTTTGCCTCTTAGATGTTAGCATTGCCTTTTGATCGAGTGCAGTACATAAAATAATTAAAGTTTTCCAGTCTGCTTCTATCACGAGATGTGTGTTCCCTTGTAGCTTGAGTTCCAAGTTTGTAAATTAGACGGGGAAGCTAATCCTCCTTTTAAATGAGTTTTAATACTACATTATAGTAATAGCGACATCAAAATTTCCAGACATCGTGAATCTCTCTAGTAGTGTAAAAGGAATATATAGCAAAAGGTTTCCTAATTGCAACCATTTAAAAGACATCTGTTCTTACGGAATCCTTCTGGATCGATTGTGCGAAGATGCTAAATTATGCATAGTCTGCCAGCTTATAAATAATGTAGTATATCTCCATTGGTTTAACCCCAAATTAATTACCACAAAATGTTTTTTCAACTGTTATTGGTAGGGTATGGGGGTGCTTATGGAGGAAAAAAAGTTTACCAAAACCCAACGTGGAGCACTTTATTACAATTGAATTTTCATAAATTTAGAAGTTGAGTAAACCGTGTGAAAGAAATTTGATATTTCAGAGTATTTCAATGTTTTTCTGGTCAAAATACATTTTAGGCAGCATTTAGCCTATTTCGTCGCTTTGGTATTTCGATGACAACGTTTGTTACTGAATATCTTGAATTCGCTTATGTAAATGAGTGAATTGCTCTGATCAATGAGACAAATTATTTTGCATTACTATTCAAAGTTCGAAGACAAAAGTTTGAGGTCAAGGTCGCAGCGATTTTTCGAAGTTTCACTTTCGATTGCTACTAGCTCATTAACTAGTAATGCTAGCGACTTGTAACTGGCATTAAATAATTTAGTACATTGACATGTAAATTAAAGGTTTGTAAATTAAAGTATTACTGCTCTTAGATGCATCGTTCTTTCGTAATGTTGCATAATAGCAATTAGGACTTTTTCAAATGCTGATAACTCAATGGTTATGTAAGTTGTAGTCTTGAAATTTGTAGAACATATGCCACGTATTCGCCTCTTACGAAATCCAGATTTTAAATGAAGTTGCTTGAAGGTCAAGGTCATTGTGGTAATTAAAGCATTTATTTGCATAATAGATTATTATTTTGATTTTGTTTATTCATTTAACTTGTATTGCAATCAAATTTGGCCATTTATGACGTTCCTTGACTGTCTGGTGGTATAATGCAATGGTAATTGGTTTAGCTAGCTTATTTCAATATAATAAGTCCATTGCACAAACCAAGTATACTGGGCTGAGCCCAGCTGACCCCTGATTGAGCCATAAATATGTCAACTTCTGTCAACATACAGACTGAGTCAGTCGATCTGGCATATTTGATGATTTTGCACGGCCTATAGGCTATAGAATTAACAATTCTTGTAACTGTTGGTTTGCGATGGTTTTCATCATACATTAAATGATAATGTAAAGTCATGTCACGAAGATATTGTATATCTAGCTCATTAGTTGCGCAATGCTGCTGTAAAATAATAAATTAAAGCATATAGTTCGGCATCATGAACTAATATTGCTGCGATTACGTTCATGTTTCCTTGATCAATGTTCATCAATATCTTAATTAAAAAAATTCCTTGGTCACATCTCTGATTGATTCTTGTGTTTTTTATGTGTGTCTGTCTTTAGGGTGTGTGAGGGTGTGTGTGGGGGGAGGGGTATGGCTTGACTATTAACTTGTCATAACTTCGCAAGCTATTGCTGGCGTTATAAATAAATAACCCGCTTTAATTATCAGAAGCTTGGACCGCCAGTCTGTATGTTACCAACAATAAGAAGAACTAGAGCAGGTTCCCCTTGACGACAAGTTGTCATGAATAAATCATGAAAACACCTCTCCAGGGAATGTGAGCCCACCTATTGCCAAACAATTCCACAATTGCTAAAATGGTGCATGAGTATAATCAATGTACAGTGCTTTGTGTTCAATGGGCCTTAAATTGTTGAAAGTACAAGGAGGTAACAGCACATTCCGAAGGTTGTCAGCTTCATTGCTCTTACTGTCTAACACAATTTGTGTGACACTTTTAATCATTGGGTTAAAAAGACATACACAAGAGTACCCCCCCCCCCATCTCTATTTAAATAACATTAAACCGTATGCTGTCTTAAAGCTAGTTTAGGAATTATCGGGGCAGTTTAGCTGTGGAGTGTATTTTGAACAAGTCCTAATAAAACGAGCGGTTAAACTTAATTGTGAAAGCAATCCTTCTGCGCAATGTGGTAGATGTTATCAAGTCCATATAGCTCAAACAGGTAGGCCGTCTCAGTTACTTTACAAAACTTATAATAAGAGAAGGTTAATGAAGAATTTAGCGATTGTCTCATGCCATATGAATGTAATGACAGAAAGAAACCATTCCTGAGGCGAAACTTGATGATCCGTAAAATGAGATTAAAATGTGGTATATGCGTTGCTTTATAGTATCGCAAAGATTTTTTTAGATCTTTCGGATCTGAACTAAAGAGACCAGGATCTATAATTTGCACCAAGAAAAAAAACTTAGCTTCGACACATTTGTCCATAGATAACTAGACTAAGACATCTCCTCATTGTGAAAAAAAAAAAAAAAAAATGTCATAACCGTTCGCCTAAGTGAACGACTCGCAGTTTCGCACGAATTATAAAATACACGTCTATCCGACATAGGATCAATA